>BOPP01000057.1:2847054-2858779 GCA_017312745.1 Gryllus bimaculatus
ACCCTGTGCTCTCCATCCTGTGCTCTCCTCTCTGTGTTCTACACCCTTGTGGTCTCCAATCCTGTGCTCTACACCCTCCGCTGCCCGCCCGCTCTCCACTCGCCGCTCTCCACTGACCGCCCACTGCTCGCTGCCCGCTGCATTCAGCCACCGCCACACACATGCCCCATCCACGCCCCAGCCATGCCAATTACATAACACGTTTGGTTGAACGAGGACGTAATAAATTATTAGCTCTATGATCTTGCCAGAATACATGCATTTCAAATATGTTTTAAAGAGTGGAGGAGTGAGTATTTGATTCCTGGCGCTTAGGTCATTAGTCCCGTAAGCATAATGCTTGTTATATTGTGGAAGGTGGCGATGTTTGCCTCCCGCTGTAATGCAAGACTCGATGCCAATCTAGTTCATGTCACTGTGCGAGGGTTTTACACCTCGCGGTATCTCTCCCAGCGGAAGACCGCCCGAGTTGCGATAGCTGTAAGATTCCGACGTGTGGTAGTTGTTTCAATGTCTTTAAATTACTAAATTAAAGCTAAACTATCGACCGGTTCTTGTTTCTGTTTTAGATTTAATAACTAAATATATCATGGTGACAATAACAGAAAAATATGGTCATGTACATGTTTTCTGATAAGGAATTTATGGAGAATATTTTCCGGCAACTTATAAATACGTTCGTTCATGTTTCGGGCCGCCTTTGGTTCCCAGACTTTTCACTCCATCAATCTTCACATCCACAGCAAAAACCGTCCCTTCGCCAGCCGACCACTCGTATTACCGTTGACAGCCCATGCGTGTCCTCCTGTGCTCCTCCAATATGGAAATCATCGCCGCCTCGTGCGTACAAGAACCTCATCTGCAGGTGAAGGACCCCGAGACACATTGTCACTTTTTCTGCGCCACTTCGACAGACCCCTTTCTTTTTTTTCCTTCTTTTTTTTTCGCCGCCCTGCGATGTTCACGATGCGGTCAGCGACAGCGCTCCCTTGACGCAGGCGCGTGACCCCATCGTCCTCACTCTCTTTGAGTGGGGGGGGGGAGGTTGAGTAATGAAGTAACGGTGCCCGGGCACGCGTGCTTGCATTGATGTAGAACCGCGCGCGCCATCGGACTGGTCCGGCCGTGATTTTTTTCTTCTTTTTTTTTCTTTCAATCCTTCCTGAGCGGAGCAGCCTACAGCGGCGGTCAATGAGGGCCCGAGGCGCGAGGTTGTGGGCGGTGATGGTGCACCTGACGGTTAAGGCGGCCGCAGCTGCACTAGATTGCACCGCCTGCAAATGGCATCTGGCTGATGGACGATGCAGATACACTGCATAACGGACGTAATTTGATTAGTTATTACCGTCTATTGAGAGGTGCTTTGGTAAAAACTGCGAATTACTGCAGTTACGCATACCTATTTTCGAAGGTATTTGATGTATGTTGGAATAAATGATATTATTTACCTGATTAAAAAAAGGT
Organism: Gryllus bimaculatus; assembly: GCA_017312745.1. NCBI lineage: Eukaryota > Metazoa > Arthropoda > Insecta > Orthoptera > Gryllidae > Gryllus > Gryllus bimaculatus. The sequence continues at coordinate 2,848,519 of BOPP01000057.1, forward strand.
AAATAACGGCTTCGCAGTGTCGAAGGATTTAATGTTCACATTAGGCTTCAGCTATTAAAACCAATTTTTTTTCGTTTACACCGCGACATAAGGAAATTGCATATCGGAGAATACCCCGTTTTAATGGTGCAGTGACACGCAAATAATCTTTCGTAGTGAGTATGAAATTCATTTACAAGCATTCCAAGTTCCTGCATAAATAGATAATCCAAATATATGCATGGCGACGAACGATGACTTTGCTTTGTTGACCGAACAGTGGGGGGGGGGGGTTACAGAATTTTAAATTAGATTGCATCGGGAATGATATTCACTTTATATTGCAAATTTACCATCATCTTGTTGCTTAAGGCCTTGCATTCTATCATATCTCCGTCCGTAACGTTTTGGCAGAATATACCCATTCAAATAGGGTTGCTGAATAGTGCCAACTGCTTATATTTCCCTTGGCACAAATGACCTCTCTTCCCGCGACGAATGATGACAAATGAAACAACGCAGTAGACGTAATGAGGATGCAGGCTAATAGAATGTGTGAAGGCGACATCCACCCATACGATCTTATCGCAAACTCATATCTTCTATCAGAAATCCCGGAAAACTACCGATCAGAGCAGTCGGTCGCCCGAATTCTCTTCCAGACAGCAGCTGAACCGAAAAAACCATAGGTGTATTGTACGATTTATGCAACTGTGCCCCTGGCAGATAACATCTGATGACGGTTTCAACCAATCGGGAGCTTGAAAGTCACCATCACTACGCCGTTCAAGCTCCCAATTCGATGAAACTGTCAACAGATGTTATCTGCTGGGGTCAACGGCTGACACCGTCAACGGCTGACTAGTTGCGAAAATCGCAGAATAGTAATCAAAGCATGTGCCGTGCGTCGTTCTCCCGGTTGAGTCGCCAGCCCGGAGGATCCCTGCGGCCGCTGGCAGCGCGTGGCGGTGTCCCGGCGCGCTGCCGCCTCCGCCGCCTTCCGTCCGGGAAGACGCCGATTATCTTCTCTGCCGCGCGACACGACTCGGCGCGACACGACACAAACACGACGCGATGCCAGGCTGCGCGGAGCTGGACGGAGCGAAGACAACGACGGGAGGCGCTGCTGTGGCGGCCCAGATTCCCCCCCCCAACATTTTTTTGCTCTGAAATTGCGATCTGTCGTGCCGCAGCCGAGATGTTTATGCAAACACATCTCATCGCGCAGCGAGAGTAGAACTGAACAGCGCCTCGACTGTTTATTCCATGGCACTCGGGCTGTGTTTACGAAATGGCTTGAAGCATGAGGATGTTGAGTGTTGTTATAAGACACATTTGTTTTCTGCATTATCGTTTGTGTGTTTCTTTTTGTTGGTAACTCGAGCAGTGAGTTTTGCAGTCTAAATGTGGTTGTGTTTCGTTGCAGGTATGTACGCTTGCTCTAATTCTGGAAACCCTTTCTCTGTGCTGGATGTAAGTAAACAAATCTTTTCTTACCATTGTTGGATTTCTCATATTTCAATATTCATAAACATGCAGGAATCAAAATAATGAAATGAGACTAAAAAAAAAAAAAAATTCTGACTAAGCAGTACGTGAATACCCCTCTTTTCTATCCTAACAAATTAGCTGTCAAAAAACCATTTCTGCAAATCATTAATATTGAATTGGGAAATATGCTATGTAAGGAGTGTACAAATTGTATGATATAGTGATTTTTAAATAAAGCAAATGAAAAAAAATAGTAAATGTATCACTAGAAGCGTTAAGGCAAGGGAAATCTTGCATTTCTAACTATTTTATTCCTGGAATATATAAAACATCTCTTTTGTACATTATTATTTTCCGTTATTTCAGCCATTCAATATAATTAAGTCACAGAAAAAGTTCGTAAAAATGAGTCTTTATTTCGTTAGGTCAATTTAAAAAAAATGTATTTCTTCCGTAAAAATCATGTTGATGTCTTTATTTGGCGCTGAATACCAGGTTCTATCACTAGGAGCGCTAGTGGGAACTTGTTTCCATCGGTTGCGTGGAAGAACGGGAAAGGGTCCTGTATTGTTGTCTCTATAGTATTTGGTAGACGCGAAGGCGGCTGCGGCGGTGGATATGTGCAGAGCGCGGGCGCGTCGCCAACCTAGTGCGGGCGGCCGCTGGAGAGCGCGGCGCGCTGTTCATTTTTTTGTTCTTCTTGTTGCGTCCGCCATTCCAGAGCGCATGCCAAGGCTGAGGGTATGCACGCGACCTTGCGAGGAGCCCGCAACGCGCTGTATTGTCTGCGCACGCGCAGATGAACCGACGTCCGCTCTGCTCGAGCCCCCATTTGCCAACCGAGAATCCTTTCCATTACACATTCTTCCGTTTCTCCCCCCATCCCCACCCCCACCCCGTCCTCCCAACTTTATTCCCGAGTAATTCTCGTTCATTTCGTCTTTATTTGCTTTTTAACTATGTGCATCTCAACTTAATATATTAAAACTGTCTTATTCCGTTCTTCATTTTTTTTTTTCATTTTTCCTTCAACTCATATTTTTTCTCTTTGGTGGACCAAGTTTTGAAATGCAAGATTTCTTTCTAGTGTTCTGAAGTAAGTGAAAAACGCATTGTCAGACCTTGCTCTTGGTATTTTTCATTCTATCACATCTTGCTCTTTGAAAGGACCGACAGAACACATGTGAATGAATGATAAATACTCATATGATTCCGAGACATTTAGATTGTAATAATTTTAAAATTCTGAATGTACGATGCAATCTGTTTGCATGGACTTAAGTATTAGTCGCCCATAACCATGATGTTTGAGACGCAAAATAAAATGAAATAAATAAAATTAAATGAAAACCTCTTTTGATTTTGTAGAAAATAAAAATAAGCAGTTATAATTACTACTCTGATATATTTCCGTGGTATTTATAGTGCTTTAATTGAATGCCCTTCTGGGAAACGAGATTTACTTTCTGCTGTTTTAAGAAATAAAAACTGCTGATTTAAAATGTTGCAAGTAAATTGTTAATGTCTGAAACGCTTTTAGCGAATCTCAAACCAAGACTTGCAGCTACTTGTTTTCGATTTCCTTTTTGGTTACCGTTACAACATATTATCCACAAAGGCCGCCTGTCGCCGCAGACACGGTTAATTACAAATTGATTTCCCGACATGCGTGTTGAATTGAGAATGAGAACAAACAAACAAAAAAATCTTTCCAATTCTGCCATGATGGAAAACATTCCCTGGGAACGAGCCAAAGCAATGCAGATCCTTTTTTCGGCCAAAGCAGTGTACAAGTAAACTATGTAAATGTTTTATTTAAATTTATTTAAATGAGCGGTGTTTTTTCTGAACAGTCTGGCGATGCGTCTTTCCAGTTCGTGATTCGGTGCAAAGGTGTCCGTTCCACTAGGGGCAATACATTACTCTGATGAGAAGAGGTGGGGTTAAACAAGAGCAGCAAAGGTCGAGCTCTACGCAAGGCGAAAGGGCCAACATCCGCCAGAAACGGATTTTAATTTTCGATCTAGTGTTAGGGAAGAAACAGGTCTGTCATGACATGGCAATCACGCGATGGAGCATCAACCACGCAAAAGGAAAAATCAAATGTTTGTTATTAGTAAATGTATTCGAAAGTAAATAATAATAATAATAATAATAATAATAATAATAATAATAATAATAATAATAATAATAATAATTAGCTTCTTGAATTTATGACTTTGGCAATTTTCAAACATGCGATATGATACGCACATGATTTTTGTTTTATAATCTTTTGTTACATTGCCCTATAGAGTTCGTCTATTAATGAAGGAAAAATTTAATGACCCAAATTAAAACTTGAATTATTGATAACTTCAGTACAAAATGTTTTGTAATTATGCCCCCCCCAGCATTAAGTAGGATCTTTGTTACATTTTTAACTATTTTTATACGTTTCCATTAGGCTGTGCATGAAATGCGTTTTTGCTATTAGTGTTTTGTTGAGGCAAGATTTTATTTCTTTTACGGAGGACCCATTAAGGGGCGACGTGTCAGCATCCGTGCTCCTGCGGGGTTAACAAGGGATCAAGAGCCAGGCGCTATCGAAGGAGATCGACCGCTAAGTACCGCTCTTGTCGAGCTGCGCACGCGTGGGGCCGTAGTCACGCGTGTCGGGCCGCAGGTGCGTGGGGCTCACGCGTGCCCACGTCGTGGCGCGTTGCGCCTCCCCCCCCCCGAATCGATCGGAAAACGAGGCCAGGTGTCGGCGCAAATCGACCACCGAATGGTCGATCGATGCCTAATACCCGTCGGCGGAACGAAGTCGTAATTGGTGTAATAGTTTTAAACCAGACTAATGAGTTGGGGGCATCGTAAAGCGATCGAGTTTTCGGTGCCGGGTACACACGGTGTTTGCCCAGGTTGAGGGCTGTAGTGCAGTTTACAGAGTCAAAAGTTGCCTGTTTGACCCATCGTATTAAGGTTTTGTTCTGAATGCTAAAATGTTTTTTTTTTATTGATGTATTTCGAAATCAACAGACGGGTGAAACACTTTTACACTTCTTGAATTATTTTTCTTTAGACAAGTATTTAGGTGGTCAATTTCGTGTTCAATCTGCTACAAAAAACAACAACAAAAACATTATTAACGTTTTACGAATAGACAAATACTGCAAAGCTTACACGTTAGGTATACAATAACGATTTGAAAGTTGCTGTACGTCAAGGAATACCGACTGCAAACAAAGGTATGAAGCTCCATAAGGAGCCAAATGTATGACAGTGATTCTTACGGCAGTACAAGTAGACAATGGAAAGCAATTGTAATGCATTTACGACAGCCAATCCTTTCGTAGGTGTGACTCATCATGCCACATCAAAAGGTCTTGCTATTATTAAGACTCATTTTGTAGCATAGAAGGTTGCATCAACCGATCAGGCATGCAGAAGCGCCTAAGATAAACAATGTCGTGATTTGGATGCAGATAGAAACTTATTGACATCACTTTTACACTGTATGTACGCAACGTTCATTAGAAGGAAGATTGAAATGAGCAATTAGATTCTTGCGACATCTTCCTGTTGTGATTCACGAGTAATTTCTCTTAGAACATTCCCGACTTTGTTACTTATCCGTTGAACAAAAACAGAAGTACGGAGGTAACTGAAGGGATGTGACATTAATTTCACTTTTATCCCACTCTAAAGTAAAGTATACTATGTGAAATTGACCATCGGTTTTTTCAGTATTAACCTTTCAATCGAAAAGTTTGATATATTACATTTGGACAAGTGATGTTTAAACTTGCTTAAAATGAACGCGTAGGGAAATAAATAATTAGAAATAATGTAATCCGAAATTTTCATGAAATCGAGTTTTCATGTGAATTAAGAACCATGTTCATTATTCGTCAATAATTTACTTAAATAACGAAAGAGTTTCTAAACAAAGAGAGGAGCGAAATCTCAACAGCCGCCGACATTTAATATATTTCACGAGATGGTCCCAGCATATTTTTCATGCATATTTTACCATACGTCGCATGCCTTTTTCCCTCTTCATTGACAAAATAAATCAGATCCGAACCAGTCAGCATTCGGATTTGAAACATGATTACATTCGAAAATATTACAGATATTTGAGTTTATTCATATTGGATTTGAGTACTTTGATGGGTCTTAAAACACGCACACGCGGTTATTCGAACTTCCCTGGCACCAACGGCGGAATCGGGGGCTATACCTCAATATACTTACAGTGTCCTTTGACTTATCATCAGCTGTTACGGTATCATCCAATCAGGACTTAAACTTGGGGTTTAAACTTCACTACAGTGCCGTCACTATGGTGACTTTCAAGCTTCCGATTGGATGTCACCGTAACAGCTGATGATAAGTCAAAGGACACTACAAATATGTCGAAGTATAGGAAATGCGCTACCTTCAGTATTTAGAGACTAACACGATTCGTCGCTTTCGACGTACCGTCCGCTTTCGACGTACCGTCCGCTTTCGACGCACCGTATACCATACGGCAATTTAATAAGCGGGGTTACGATCCCGGCGGAACCGAAGCGGGGGCGCGGGTGGTGGTGGGGGTGGCAGCGGGGGCGGCGTGCGTCTCCCACGCGCCGATAGCATCTGCGCGCGGCACCTGTCATTAGTCGCCAGCACCCCCCAGCGCAGGGCGAGGGTGCGAGTGGGCCTACGTGGGGGCGGCGGCGGGGGCTGTAAAAAGCCCGCGGCACACGCTCCGCGTCCTTCGGGGAAAACGCCCCCCATCCTGCCCCCTCGCCACGCTCGCCTCCGACGCGGCCACTTCATTAAAGCGGGTGATTACGTGCATGTGTGTGTGTGCGTGTGCGTGTGTGTGTGTGTGTGTGTGTATGTATGTGTGGCGGCGATGGCTTGCGACACGCACCCAGACAGAGTTTTAGGGCATGTGTTGATTCGTGCGAGGTCGAAAGGCGTCGTGTAGGTTTTTGAGTGGCTTTTGTTATATTTTCGGCGCGGGATTTTACGGGCTTTAGGGGCCCGCGTTGATTTGTCCTGCGAAGCGAGATTAATGAGATTGATTGTGCGAGTGATCACTTTATTGGTGAGAAGTCTCATATAATGAATATGGCTGTTTTAAGAAAGAAATCATTTTACATGAGCTACGTATGTTTCTGTATTTGGAATGCTGGGAGCTACTAATAGACTGTAGCAGCAATAATGCTTTTGAAGAAAACAGTAAAAAATGTTTTTCCAAAAGATAGTACACTCTCCACTCAAGAACACAAAACTCTCGTATAACACTGCAATAGATTAAATATTTAAACAAAAATAGCTTTTACGAAAACTCGATAAATAAATGTAGTATATAATACACATGCATATCAGCTCTTTACATATCAAGCATAATAATAAAAAAAGTTACTGTTCCAAAACATTGCACAAGAATAGAATGTATTTAGTTGCAAACATCGTCCTTGGAGTCTTGTTATTTCTTGACGTTAGCTGTCGTAAGCAGAGATTCCCTGTGTATGAGAATTCAGTAAATATGCGCAATCACTTTAGGTGGAATAACACAAACAAATATTTGTATTTTATGTTATAATCGACACTATTGCATTGCCGGCGGATTTTTTCCAAGTTCGGAGTCTCTAACGAAAACATAATCACGTGACCGGAGTCTATATAAATTTCTTTGAATTTTATGCATATTAGGAATACGTAATAAATACAGTAACCATTTCAAATGACGAGGGTTTATGGACAAAAATCGCGATGCGTTTAGAATTTCTAGTGCATGCTTTCCGGTAAACAACTAGAACACAATTCGATCATTGTCGTTTAATGGTATTCACAAAATAAGTAGACAGTTGTTTACAATAATGTTGAAGCCAAGTCCTTCCTTTCGACTTGTTTTCAAAAATTCGTCTATGTTTCCAGTGGACAGCAAAACTTCGTAGACGTTTCAACGGACAGCGAATGGACCGCTACTCTCCAAATCGTTAAGAAATAAATTCCACATTCATAACAGAACGCTTGAAAAACCAACAACCATGTTTCGTTTTTAAAAATGCAGGTCTCGCATCCCACGTTGAGGTTCCGACAGCAACGACCGGCTCGCTCTACCCAGACGCAAGGGCGGTCCCGACGCGGCGGCGAGGGGTTGTATACCGCCCCAGGCGCCGCGCCCGCTCCACTCCACTCCACACCACTCCTCCCAGCCAAGAAGAGCCCTCCACAGGCCGCAGCCGCAGACCTGCGCCGTAATGAGATACGGGCGGGCGAGGGGTGGGGGAGGCCGGCATTCCTGCTCTCGCCGCCGCCGCTGTGCCGTTGTTTCTCGGCCGATTTCTTTAGGGGGCGCGGAGGCGAGTGGCGTGGCGTGGAGCGGCCCTTGCCTCGCCGCCGTCCAAAGCCCCCTGGAACAATGCGAGCCGTTTTTGTCTTCGCTTCGTTTGCCGTTCTTCGATTTTTCTTATCCGTGAAAACGCGTCGCTCGCATCGGCCGTCTTTGACGGGCGTCGGTGCCGTTCGTGGAAAACGGCGCGGGCGTCCAGAAGGGACGTAATGTGCCGATGTAATTTGCCCAATTACGGGCGCAAAACTTTTGTACGCGTTCTTTGCGAGGCTACTTCGCTGAGGATCTGTCGCTGTCTGAGCCAGACGGCCTTGCCTTTGTTGTTTTATGGATTGGAATATAGTTATTTGGAATGTACTTTCGACGCTTGAGTAGCTTTTTTTTGTGTGTGTACAAGGCAAAACGAAGGTTTCCTTCGAGTGAGCGACGTTCAGACTTGAATGATGAATCGAGGCCGAGATATAAAGCATCGATCTGTGGCATCGCTGCGATTATCCAGCCGCGTATCTCGGACCCACCGCGAAGCCGCCGAACTCTTCGCGTCGATCCGACAGCCGATTGGCTGTCGCCGGATTTACATGCCGGCGCAGCCCGACAAATTGGCCTGGTTGGCTGCCTCAAAGGTACGGCGCGGCCATGGGGCTTCTGGGAAGCGGGCTGACGCGCCCATTAGAGCAATTTGGTGCGGAATGGGCCTCCAGCCCGGCCGCGGGAGCTCCGCATTCTACACGGCTCGAGACGCGACGAGGAGCGCGCGTTTAATTCGCTTTTGTGCCGTACGTGGCCGAGCGCCGACGTCGGGAACTGACGGGAATAGTCAGGGAATGACGGGGACTGTTGGAAACTGACGTAAACTGTCGGGGACTTTGGGGGACTGTAGGGAACTTTAAGTTTTTACTTCAGCTTAAACTATTATTTCTTGCCCATGCTCCAGAGAGCTTGGTTTGAAACATATGCGTTTTTACTTAGAATATTTATTTCATGTGATACTTTATTGATTCCATATGAGACTTTATTTATTTCATATGAGGCTTTATTTATTCCACATGAGACTTTATTTATTCCACATGAAACTTTATTCCACATGAGACTTTATTCCACATGAGACTTTATTCCACATGAGACTTTATTCCACATGAGACTTTATTTATTCCATATAAGATTCTTATGAGCCCTTTTGTCTCATTGGGCCACATCTCGTATACTACAGCTGTGTAGTGGCGTGTGGGCGGGGGCTGTTGGCCTCTGTGCCGCCGGCGGCGGGCGGTCGTCGGACCAACGCGGACGGCGGCGGCGGCGGCGGCGCGGTAGCCGAGGCGATGGCTGGCGATTAGATGCCCCGAGCAGCTCCGCGATCATCGAACGCGATGCGGTGGCGCCGGCGCGTTGTCGTGACTGGCCGCCAGGGGCGCTTCGCCGCCGTGAAACAAATCACGCGCGACGGCCGGTGGCGGCAGCGCGGCCGAGCGCGGGAACGCGAGAGCGGCACGCAGCCGCCGCTGGACCGACGCGTGTTGCGCAGGCGGCCGCGGCACGGAGCCCCGCGCCGAGACTAAACAACGGGTGGCACTGAGAATGCGGTGGGAAGCTTCATAAGAACCGGGTAATTAAGTTGATTACCTTAGATTTACATTCTTCGATTCGTATGCGTAAAATGATGTTTGCCGATAAATGAAGGGCTTAGTGAGAGATATTCATCCAGCCACACTCGTGCAGTTTTGATAAGCAGTTAATTTAACGTTTGGCGAACACTTACAAGTCAATGGGTGGACAAGACACTCGATCGGATATTATGCTACAGGCCATATGGCTACAAAATAGAAACCTAATGAAATCATGAATGGGAATTGAGCCGCTCAGAAATAATCGTGGTATTCTCCACTTGAAAAAAACTCAAATTAGTCCCGTATGACTATCATCCAGTGACCTATTCAAATGTAAAAGAGAGTTGGTAATCTTTTTTAAAAATTAGTGTCAGTATCGAAATGAATGACAACAGAAGAAAGTTCACCAGATCCATGATACTGCAACAAGTTCCCTTGTTACAGTATCACGGATCTGGTATACTGCAACTGTTCTTTTTCTTCGTGCACCATATGAAAAAATACCATCTAGAGTGAGAAAGAGTCCGGAATTTGTGTCTTTCTGGTCGTATCGGCCAAGGGGCATCACTGTTTGGTCCAGATTTCCCGATAAGTTGCATTGTACTTGGGAGACTCGGGTGGCTTTGAAAAGGACGAGAAGGAAGTGCGGAGCCCGCCCGGGAACGCGTTGCCGGCACGCACAGCCTCACTGCGCTCCGAGAGCTATCGATGCCGGGCATCGGCGGCGCCGCCAGCGGGCTGCGATCACGTGTGCTCCGGACGCCACGCCGCTCGCCCCTCGCCCCTCGCCCCACGCCACTCGCCTCTCAGCGCACACCACTCGCCGCTCGCCTCTCGCCACTCGCCCCACGCC
>BOPP01000057.1:2858804-2899914 GCA_017312745.1 Gryllus bimaculatus
GCTCGCCTTTCGCCCACTCGCCTTTAGCCACTCGCCATTCGCCGCCTCGCCACTCCGCACTTCGCCACTCGCACCTCGCACTCGCCACTCGCAACCTTACCATTCGCCCCTCGCATTCGCCCATTGCCATTCGCATTCGCCCCCTCGCCATTCGCCCTCGCCATTCGCCGCTCGCCACTCGCCGAGCCACAAAATTTCTTGATGTATTTCGTTTTTGAGCGTTAGTTCATAAATTTCAAGAATTACATATGCGTTGCTGTTAAAAAAAATGCTCCATTTTAACTTTAATTCAGATAATTTTCTTTTTGGGTAACCATTTTCGAGTTCTCCTCTTACTTTGCAACATTTACCAATTTTTCAGGGTGTTTTTTGCACGTCTTTTCCTTTATTTTTGCATTAAATTATTGTTCTCCACTCGATTTTCTCTTGTCTTTTTGACTTGTCTGGCTCAATTTCGCCCAGTGCGCCGCCAGCCTCCTTCTCTGAAAGCGGGGGTCAACAGCCCATCCGCTTCGACGCCAGTCAGCGCTCGCTCCCGGGTAATTTATGAAGTTGGGCTTCTCAATAAAAATACATCGCTCTTCCATCTTGATCTCTTCTCGAGATTAGTGACAGGCGCGTTGTGCTTAAAGCCGAGGCGATATATTGGCTTTAGAACGGTGCATTCGCTTCGAAGCGATCGTAGCGAAAGAAACGATGTGGATATCCGACTTGGCAGTAACGTCGTTTAAACGACGGGTGATCCATCATCCGGGTGCTGCCGTTTCTTTATAGAGTGTTCGTCGCCAAGTTCAGCGAATTCTCAGCTGCCTTCCTGAAGTTCCCGCGGGCGCCGAGATGTGCGTTACCGCGCTGAATAAATTTCCGCCTCGGCGCCAACGAGGGCATTTTACAGGCCCCCACTCCACGTATTCCCCCACATGTTACCTCGATACCTCATCATCCCAACTTCCCAGTGGCGATCGGCTTCCTTCACAGCCGAATGCCGACCGTCTGCCTGTCGTAACCGAACGCGTTCAAACGCAAACTCACGCCTGCCCGCGGCGGGCCCACAAAAAACGGCTCGGGAGCGGCAACGCCGTGTACAAATATATGAACGAAAAAGTTCTGTTGAGCACGGCTTGGTTTAGCCGCCGGCGGCGAGCGGCTTATGTATAATGCATCGCACAGAAACGGGTATACTCTACATGAAGCTTCTTATGGCGAGCGCGGGGTGCGGGCTACAAAGGAAAGCAGGCGGGCGGCCGGTGGTGGCTCTCGCCTGGTGTAATTTAGAAACGTTGTAAAAGCCCGGTGTGGTACACGAGCCGTGCGCTGCGTATGAGGGGTCTTACACGCGCCGGCTCGCCGCGCGGTCCCGCGGCGCAGTATGCGCGTTGGGCGCTCGGCCTGCGTATGGCCCCAAGGGCGCCTCCAGAGCCGCGGAACAGCTTGCCCAGCACGGCTGCGGCCTCCGTCGCTCAGGAGACTGAGAGTTAATTAGTTTTCTGGAGGGCGCTTGGGCAGAGAACTAAAGAATTTGTATGAACCTCTATGTTTTAGTTGAAAGTTTACTGGCTTTATGTGGAAGTGTGTTTTCTCAGCGAGAGAAATGTTTTTGCTGAAGCAGGGCTTCAATGATTAAAAATTTTTTTCGGCAACAATGCTTCATGAATAGTTTTTTTTTCAGAGATCGAAAGCCAAATCTGCTTTTTTGAAAATGTATAAATATCTTCCATTAATTTTGTCTATCTCGAATTTGTATCCGGGAACTATAATGATTCAACTTATTGGCGTCACATCATGCATATGTTACGTTTCATGTCAATCTTGTGTACGATAAAAATGCCTCTATTTAATGGGCTGTCCGGTCACGCCGCGTCCCAATGGCAAAAAGGGGAATGCCAACGTTTTCTGTCGCCCCATTCTGCGACCATCCCTCTGATTACCCCTGACGAAGGTGCAGAATGCGACGGAAACGTCGACACCCTTCGCATGGATATGCCAATTATATAACTGACCCCGGCCGCGGAAGCCTATGCTCTCATAGCTACCACTAAACTTATTTCACCTGTTTAAAAGATTTCATAATGCAACTTTTTTGGTTGTATGAAGGGCTCCCACGTTCCGACTGCCTAATGTACGCTGCTTGCCATTCCGACGGAAGCTGTTGGAAGACCGTTAGGTCTTTCTGAAAGGCGGGAAAAAGGCCCAGTGCGGCGTGTTGCGGAAAAACGCTGCGTGACTTCCCGGGCTGCATCAACAGAAGCAGCACAAGTCCCGAAGCGTTAGCGGGGCGGGGCGGAAGAGGTAAACGAGGCTTACTCCGGGCCCTACCTGCGCGTCCGCGTACCTGCCGGGGCAAATCCCTAGTGTCTCCGCTCGGTAAATGGCCCGGCTCGGCCCCTTGGAGGCTCTTGGCGATACCGCAGGGCGCCGACCCCGCCGTCACCGAGCGGCCATTCGGGGCTACGCCGCCCACAGCCGCTGCCCCCAGGCTAGACAGCCTCGCGACGGCTATCCTGTTCTCTTGCTTCTCTTCGGCCTCCGTCTTCCATTCACCTGGAAGACACATCACCTGAGACCTGGAAACCATCACATGGAGGGAAAACTGAATGGTTTTTTCGAGCGCTTCGCATGGCTTGGCAAATCGCAGTTATATTCAGTCTTATTAAATATATCTATATTATTTTTTATTTTTTTAATCAATATATATTGGCGAAAGTAATGCATGTATAGATAAACGTTGGTGGCACGATATTTATACCTTTCCAAACGTTCGAATATTTACTTTTCGCTTGTCAAAATAACATTTAAATATATTTATTAAAATGCTTGAATGAGACTTCATTGGCATAAATCTTGCCTTTCACACTTTATATATTTTAAACCAGCTCTACTGCCTGCTACTATCGTCATTATTTATTATTATTTATTATATTATTATTATTATGATATTAGCCTAACAACATCCCATAAAGGGCAATGAATTCCTGCTTTTAGCAAGGGTCTACCAGTAAGGTTGATATTTGCCAATACACTAAAACTCAGTTTGATTATCAATCATTAAACAAATAAACTATCGTCATTACTACGTGCAGAATTGCAATTTAGTAGTTCTCTGGAAAATTGGCGTGACCCTACATCGCCATTTCCACTACCGCTCACTTCTATTCTATCACTCCACCCCATGTGCAACATTCTGTAAAGTTCATTACTCCCGGACAATCTAGTCGCTACTCTCAGCGTCCGCTGTTAACCTGTGCTGGACGCCCCGTTGCTCCCCGTCCCGCGGTCGCCCCCCCGCAACCACATTCCACCCCTTCGCCGCGCATTCCTTTTTTATTGCGGGCTTGCTGCGACACAGCGGCGCCGCCGGCGTGTGACGTAAATAAAACAGACCATAAATAAATAAAAGGCTGACAAGGTCGGGAAGAGGAGTCGAAACGACGCGCCCTTTTAGGGCGGGGTGAAAGCGCGGGGGCGGGGACCCGTTCGGCTCCATTCGGGTCCCTTTGTTGCCGCGAGTGTTATATCTTCGCGCGACCAAATCGAATCGCGTGGACAAACACGGCGAGAGGCGCTGGCTTTTGGGTGCAACGCTGGGTGTATCGCCGGGCGATGGCCGCTGTGACGTGAAGCCGGGCGTGAATGGGGGCCCTCTCTGCAGATTGCTGCGTTGGCTCGTGGCCGCGGAGGGCGATTCTTTGGGTGTAGTGGCTGTCTTCCGTTGCGCTTTCCAAATTTCGTGAAATGTCGAGGAACAATGACGAGCACTTTGCTGTTTTCTGCTTACCTGTCCTGCCAGGCCCAGTTCAAATGAAGATGTTAGCTTACTAGGAAATGGTTTTTCGAGAAAGAAGCATTACTCACAATTTTGAATGTTCAGAATAGATTTCCAATGAGTTGAATTAACAATATACCTAATGAATGGGTCTGTAATATATTTGAGGCTGTTAATATATTCCAATATTTACCTACATTAATAGTTATACGTATAAAAAAAGTTACAATGTATTAGTGAGATAAAATATGTTCTTAGTTGTAATTTCTGCAAATTATAAGTAGCGATGTTTTTTTCAGTACACGGTCTTAAGTTAAAAGTGCGTGACAATCTGCCGCTGCCGTCTGTGGTCGTGTATCGCGGATAAATTCGTGCGAATGCGAGAAGTGCGCCTGCCTCACGCGACCACCTTGGCCCAGCCCGCTGTTGCTATTCGTTGGGGGGGGGGGGCGAAGCGGGAAGACAAATCCCGACGGGCGGGAGAAGGCCCCATCGCCCCCTTGGGCGTCGCGTTTCCTTCTGCCGCCCGCGGCCGCGGCGGCCGCCTCCCGCGGGGGCGCGAGCGCGGTTGCCGCTCTGGCGCACCTGCCTCTGCCGGCCCCGCCCGCCCAACGCCGCACGTCCGCTGCAAACCCGTTTCGCCCGCCAGCCCGGACGTTCTACCCGTTCACTTCCTGCCTGACGCGCGAACCAGCCATTTCCCGATCCTTGTCACCACCCCTGGCTCGCCCTACACGCATTACCAAGTTCTCGCTCGCCGCCCACTTGTTCGCTCGCCGCACTTGTTCGCTCTGCGCCACTTTTCGCTCGCCCGCCACTAGGTTCGCTCGCGCCACTAGTTCCGCTCGCCACCGCTTTTCGCACGCCACCACTTGTTCGCACGCCACCACTTGTCGCCCGCCTCTTGTTGGCCACACCACTTTGTGCGAGACCACCACCAACGCTCGCCCCTCCCAGTCACTCGGCCACATCGACTTGTCCAACTACCACTGTCGCGTCTTTCCGTTCACCTTTATCCAAACCCCTGCTCTAACTCTTGCGCCGTTTTCGTCACCTTTCCTCCCGCTGCGGGATTATCCCAATCACATTCGGCCTCCTCCCACGCCCCACCACCCAACGTGTCGTCTTTCCGGTTTTCGCAGCTCCTCACCCACCTGAGAAGAGCTCGGCTTGATCCGACATTGAAAGCCATCCGGCTCCCTCGTATGTACGATCTATTCCAATCATTCGCCCCCCCTATGAACCCATATTCTGATAGCTCTCCCTCCGGGAGATATCGGAGACGCAGCTCGGCGATATGTTTCCCGGTTTCTGAAGGATTTCGCCCCCAGGGGGAACGCCGTATCAAAAAAACAAACTGCACGCCCCTCCACGAGCCTCGCTACGTTGTGTGGAGGACGCAGGCGCCGCCACCTGAAATGCTTTGTAACGGGCCCAAAAGACCACGTGGAAAAGGCATGCTCCAGCGTGAATGAAGAGCTGAAAAAAGAGAGATGTAGGAGATAAAAATAAAGATGGGCTTGGGTTAACAACCGTGCGGAAGAGTTCCGAAAACTTGTAGGTTTCATCTAATTCGATTTACCGCATCACAACCCCATATTTTTTCCCCCGTAGTTGTGCGTTGTATTAAGTCTTCCGTTGATATATTGCAAATTTCTAGATTGATTGTTTGTAATAGTTTTCTCAATTTGAAAGATATTTTCCCAAAACATATGAATATCATACCTCTTGTCCTATCTTTCGGGGCGCAAACCATGTTCTTCAATTGCCGTAACAACAGCAATGCATAAAAAAAAACATTACATAGAACTCCAAATGACGCTTAGCTTTTCTCAGTGATATTATCTTCTGCTTATACTGGCTAAGCCAAGAAGCTTGATAACGAGAAACAAGCGGAGTTTCTTTGTCTCTCCAGTAGTAACCCTGTAAGAAGGGGATTTATTCCTTTAAATCATTAACGATAAGCTCTGCCTTGCGGCTTAGCAAGCTGACAGGAGGGCTTTTTTCTTACAGCTAAGTTCCTACATACTAGTCCTAAAAGTTAAACTTACGTGCACCTTTGGCAATTACTAGCGTACCACTAAGATCGTTTTTTGAATACTATAGTTCTACGTTTTACTTAATTTACGGTCCGAGCTAGTTTTTCTTCTTTTTATACTTGTTTCATTATGCCCAATGTGGCTTCCAGGGTTTCCCCCGCCATTCGATGTCCCCCGCGTGTCCCATGGCCGTTCGTCACGCGGCTGTCCTTTCGGGAGTTGAGAGCGCGCTTCCGCGCCGGGCGCAGAATGCGGGGCGACGCCCCATGGAGAGCGGCCGACAGGGCGGGGCGCGGGCGGGATTGGCGTGTGTGGGAAGGGGGGGTGCTGTGGGAGGCGCGGCGTGGCCGGGGCGGCGTGGGCAGCACAGCGCGCGCGGTGTGGCGAGGCGTGGCGCAGCGCGGGGTGGAGCGGGACGGAGTGGGTGTGGCGCGGAGCAACGCGGCTCCTGTGGCGGAGCGGGGCCGCCCGCCCAGAGCAAATGCAATAAATTCTACTAACATGGGACAGGCCGGCTCCCAACTACTTTGTGAACGGCGAACTTGAGTACAACAGTCCGGTACGCTAACATTACACATCGCCGCCGCATTAAACCGTTATGCTCTTATGCGCGTATATTCGTATCGTAGTTTTGTAAATATAACACCCAAGATCTGCCTTATGCAGCAAGAGGCGATGCTCCAGGACAGGTACCGGCCGCCCGCATAGTCCGCTTCTGTCCTCCACTCGGCCTCGCCCCCTCCCCCGCAGGAAACGCACCAAAGGGCGGCATCGCGCGACGCCAGCGCTGCGGCGGCCGCCCGGCGCGTGACCAAACGCCCGCCTACCGCCCGAAATCTCCCGTGGCGGCGTGCCGCACGGAGATCGCCGGCCATTGTCAGAGCACGCGGCCCGAAACACGCGTGTTCATCCTGCGCAGGCCCGCCTGCGTGTGCGCGCCACCAATGGCCGGCGCGGCCCCCACGTCCGATTCAAAAACTGTTTCCAGCCCCGGCCCGCCCCTCTGTCCTCGATGGACGTGTCATTTGGACGCCATTCCCGCGTCGGTGTCGGCGCGCCGCGGAGGGGGAAAAAAATGGGTGACTGGAAGGTCGATCGTCCATTAAGAAGTCAGGGTCTCTCTCCCCATAGTCGCCTTCCCTGGTGAAGTCCGCCTTAACAATCCACGAAGGGGTTGTTCTCGACTTGTGCCCTCGATTTCTTTTATCTGGCACTCCTCATTTTGTCTCGAATAATGCAAACAAATGGTTGAGTCCTGCTTTTTAAATCGGAGTGAAAATTCAGAGGCGCTTTTTTTTCTTCCCTTGGTGTGGGTTCGGTCATTCAGTTTATTCTAATTTTGAACGCTAAACTTCGCGGGAACCATTTCGGTTACTCAGGAATTCTCACATTCATTCTTTTACGAACTCCTGTATTGTTTCCCCCTCGTCTAAACTGATCCTTCGAGTGTTAAAGGGGAATCACCAACTCAATGGCAGTTAAATACTAGAGAAATATATTGTTAAAATCGAAATTAAATTTCGTTTATTCGTAATTGCTAGACCAACTCAGTTTTTTCTTCTTCTTCTTCCACGCCAGGTACGCCTTTCAGAACCACCCTCCAATAAATATTCACATGGTGTAACTATCGGTGACATTTGAGAATTCAATGACGCGGCTGACGTTCGTGCCACTGATGCTTCTCTCCACGTGACATTCGGCGCGTAACGATCCTGCGCGGAACCCCTCACCTGCTCCTCCAGGTCGCCGGCGCGCGCCCTCTGACCCTGCTCGCAGTATCCAGCGCTGCCCGCACGCAGCTGCGCGAGCCACCCGCCCGTGCACACCGCGTGCCTCTCGGGTGCGCTGCGCGCCGGGAAACGCGGGGCCAGGTGCCAGTGAAATCACGCGTGACTCACGCGCCGGTCGGCCGTTCGGCGTTCGTCTTTTCCCGTTGCAGGTTTGGTGGTATTTACGAACTCGACGAAAGTACGTGCTAGTGCTTCGTTTCGTTGGATACGAAATAAGATGTTATTGAACCATGAAATTGTACATGATAGCGAGTAAAGCATGTAGTGAGAAATGATACTGTGCAAATTCTGTGTTCCCGGATGCCTGCCCAGAAACACGGCCGCACAAATTTTCGCGAATGTCTTATTTTGTACGAAATACAAACGCATTCGTCTCTAGATCCATGGGAAAATGAGTGAAAGTCTATTTCTGGTGTGGTGTATTATAATACTCGTTGGTTGCGCATGAGCATCAATTGTCGTCTCCAAAATTTAGGTTAATTAGTTTCGCCAGTCAATTCTCAATGAGCCTGAAGCAAGTTTGCATCCAAACCGTGACCCATTTATGACAATATTAGGTCATCTGAGAATTAAGAAAACCCATGATAAAACAAATGAACAAACAAGCACAGCACGATATTACCACTGCGTTTTTGTCCATTTACAGATGTCCTCGGAATCTGATCTTTGCTGACACCTCCAAAACAACACTGGTCTTTACCGTTTTGCGCTCCCACCCGCGTCAACAGTTGATACCGCCAAAAACCAGAAAACGTGTGTTTGTTTATGTGACGCGAAGCTTTGACAACGAATTGCCTCCGAGCAAAATTTATCTCCCGACTGTATCAACAAGAGCAGTATAACCCACACGTGTCGGCGCAGTAATCGCCCCGTTTTTCTCGCCAACCCAGGCATCCCCCCCCCCCCCCCCCCCAGCCGCATTCGACTCGCCAGTACCAGCGGGGTACACGCGCGACACGCAGCAGCTGCACTCGTTTTGCACCCGAGAGGAAGGGCGGCGGGGGACATCGGGCAAAACACTTCTGGATGGGCTCAATCTTGAGCCTAAACAAAAAGAAGGCAGCTACTAAAAGAAGGCCATCAGTCATTTGGCAATTTGAGAGCGCTCGGCGGCGGGCGGAGGCGGCGCGCTGCTCGCGGGTTCCGAGGTCAAACTGCGCGCTCTGACCGAGCGTCGCTGGGGCACGTCGCGGCGTTCGAGGAATGAGGAATGCTCTCGATTTTATTGAACGTTAATGGTCGCCTACGCGTGCCGACGCGATAAAGGTGACAGAGGGGGGGCAGCACAGTAACCCTTGCCTTGAGGGTATTTTGATAGAAACTGTGAATATAAAAAAAAAAAAGTTGACATTGTATCTGCTGCGAGTTCTCTATTTAACTTACACGCGTGGGATGGTTTAACGAACGAATTTGCTTAGTGCACGAATTGCGCGCACTAAAACCGGAAGATTCCTTGCGTTTTACCGTTATAAAACTTTTGAGCCATTTTAAATGTTTATATTGGAAAAAGAAACACGGATATTTTGTATTTAAAAATTCATGATAGTCCGTGTGTGCTCTGCTTTGCGATTAGTTGCAAGATTAGAAGTATTTATTAGCAAAGAGCAACATTGGTTCTTCGCAAAAGGAAATATCGTGTGCAGAATGCGGTAGATGGTTCTCGACCGTACGGAGATAATTTAAATGTGTAAATATCTTTAACTTAAGAGTCTTCTTATTATTGTCTTTACATAGGAGAACGCTTTCAGTTTTTTACTATTCTACCGTGAAAGCTCTTCAACGAAACAATTTTTTCTTAATTTTTCTGGACGATCACTGAATAATATTATTTATGATTTTATTCCTTTTTAAAACCCCGAATTAAAGAAGAAGTTGTATATATGGGAATAACATTACATTTGCGTATTGAAATCAAGATAAATGAAAATCCACATGTATGGGATGGGTTGTATTTTTGCTGGTAGAATTAAAACCAAAAAGTAAAAATAAATTTGATGATTTATTGCTAGGGTTCAGAGATATTAGAAAATATTTTGCGGAGCATTGCTGAGATGAAATTTAAGGAATTCAGTGACTTCTCTTTTCGCGTCTGCGAAGTTCCATCAAGACCAATTTCTCAGAAGCACTCGCTAATCTTCATCGGTTAACGCAGTTCGTACTGAGGCAAAAACAAGCACGCGCATAGTTCGTACACGTTGTCATTTTGCTGCTTCTTTTCACTTCCAAGTACGTGTCGCAAACACCTCTCCAGGGCTCATACGTGCATCATTCCGTTGTATTATTTGAGCAATGTAATGTCAAAATGTTAAAGTAACACTGTCAAGGGGAAATCGCCTATATATACTCCGAATTTAAATGCCTCTCCTGTTGAGATGAATGATAGCATCTTTTCTGTAACATTTCTTCTTCTATATAAAACATTGTCCTCGAAGGATTTCGAGCTGTAATATAAGTGAGTTACTAGAAATGAATACGCAAAGAACATTGTATGGAACGAGTAATGCTGATAATTTTAATTAGCGATCTTAGTTCATAAGACTCATGACTTTGAACTGCACTTTTGAACGAGCTAATTTGACCGCATTCGTTGATTTTGCCTAAATTAACCCGATCACGAGGAACCGGTCCTAAAATGGCCGACGGGTCCCATATTTTTTCCCCAAAACCAGACCTCAGCCTTAAAATTTTTGCTTGGAAATGTATATCAAATATCGAGTTAAAAAAACGGTTTCCACGTGATATTCGCAGATCTTCATGACGTTGCAAATGAGCACGAGAAAAATAAGTCGACAAAACGAAGTACGGCTTGTCGAAGCACGTTATCTGTCATCGCGGAATCTTTCTTGGCGTTGCATCTCGACGTTGGAGTTCCTTTTGATGAAGAAGCGAAGAAAGATACGAAATTGGCGTTCTACTCACAATAGCGTCAAGCCAAAAAAAAAAGTTGCACCCTCCTGTCCTTTCACAAGCCATAACACAGCTGATGACACTATCTCAGAGCTCTGGAAAACAGTGATTTGTTGAAAATTTTCCTTTCTACCGACATCGGAACGGCCCGTCATTATATCGCGCATTTGTGTTTTCTGCCGCTGACGAGATCCGCCGACATATAAGACGTGTTTCGCCGTCCACTTAGGGGTAGGTCTCTAATCGTACGGGCCTCGGCGGCGACGGGGGCGTCCTCTCTCGTGAGAGCTAAGCGCTTCCGCCGGCCGAGTCCAGTATTTAATTGGCGCCCGGGTGACGCCGGGTCCGCGTTTTGTTGATATTTTTCTCCAATTTCAATATGCGTATTTTCGACACTCGAATAGTTCACTGTCTATCTGCGGGCGGCAGCATGTCTGAATTTCCATAACAATAGCCAACGCTCATGACGGACATTACTAGAGTCCAAATGAAGATTAGCTTTTCTTGGGGTGAGATTATTCTTCTTGCAAAACCGTGAACGAGCGTGATAACATGAAGCAAAAGTGGTGGCTCAGTTTTTTCTCCCTCTATCGACATCCCGCGTGCCAGTGCTTTTAATGCAGTGCAGTGAAGTGCAATGAATGGATGAATGAAATGCGTTAGTATATAATGAGCACTAGTTATGAATGATGTTGAATGTAGATAAGAAGAAAAATACTTTTACCCGTTAAACAACAATTTATGTAGTATATGGATAACAAAACTGATCTTAGTGAGTTAGTAATGCCAAAGGGCAAGTTCCCCTTCTCCACCAGGGTTACTAGTGGAGGGACAAAGAAAATATCCTCCTCGCGTGTCCCTTCGTCACGACCTCTCGGCTTTCGGGATGGGAGCCCGGACCAGGCAATTAAATAATTGCGTTCTCGTCGTCTCCCGCAAATGTTCTGCCGAGAAGGTCGCCCATTTCGATTCCGTCGGCTGTTTTTCGGCACCAGTTTGTTTCACTCGAATTTATTGTTGCAGCAGTTGGCCCGCTACTCGGGCCACAGCGCCTGGTCACGGCGCGCCCTGGTATTTAACGCCGCACGTTTTCTTGTGGTCAGTAAAACACCCTGAAGAAGGCTGCCCCCCCCCCAATGCCCGCGCCGTCGCCGGGTTAAAGCGACCTTAATTCCGATTCTGTTTTCTGCTTCGCGGACTCACTCGCAGTGCGAGCGGTCAGAACGCCCTTTCGTACAGCAGGCATACAGGTGCACGAGGCTGTTACACCCCTCAATAGTTTGTCTTCACTTGCGACGCCATAAAACCTGTTCTTCCGAAAGGGAAATACCTTCTTGCGTTAGCCTTCGAGTTTATGTTTCATTCAGCAATTTTCATTTCTTTGCAACCTGATGCCGGGGAAAATACATTTCACATGAGTCTTGTGCAGTCTATATTACTTGTAATTACCGTGTAATGATATAAGCCGTGTATTGGTGTCATTCTTAAATGTAAAAACATCGGCGCTTTACTGTGCCTAACAGAAGGCAGATATGAGTTTATAATAGTCCTCAAACAAAGTCGAGTTTTTATTCGTTCTTGCGTGTTGTGCGTACAAAGGATATCTTTCTTCCGAAACCATTCAATTTATAATCGCTTGTAATTGATGGCACGCATGGACACTGAAAAATTATACTAAACAATCCCAGTTTTTTTCTTGTTTAAAGGTCTCCATACCACAGCAATTATCTGGACATCGTTAACATTTAAACCAAAATGGAACATAAGTAGTCCCATTATTAGATCAGTTTATTTCAATTGCTGTTCGATTTCCTGGTACTCTTTCTGACATTGCTTTTTAGTCATGCGTTAATATCAGTGACAACGGCGTCACTGATTCCACTTTTCAGTAAATAGGTGAATTTTTTTTTATTGTACTGATTTCCAGTGAATCAGTACTCCGGTGGTAATAGAAAAATGATTCATGGAGATTGATTGTCAAAAAGATTAGAATACGTCTGGATTTTACTAACACCGTAAAAAGTAACATGCTATTAAAATCTCAAAAATTACCTTTGGAACACTGTTCTCAAACTTCATATACGTAGATCTTGGGTAGATAATTCAAATTCGCTGTGATCTGAATGCTCAATAAAAAGTAGTTGAACCACAATCCCTTGCAGGAATGCAAAAACACCTATAAATCCTCTCACTCCCCAGTATCGAAGGGACCGAACTCCCCCCGGAATCCTGCGGACAGCTCCGGGGCGCTTTTCCGCTCCGCAAAAAGCGCCTAGAAGCCGCCCGAGGGCGTCCTGCAATCGGCCAACTCGCCCACAAGGCCCGAAGTTACGACATCATCGTAAACACAGCACCACCCGCCACCCGGCGCCCGGCCCCTTCCAACGCGGCGATCGGGGGCGAAGTGGGGCCGTGGATTCCTATCACGCCCTCGACGTTTTACGACAAATACGATTTAGTATTGTGACCGGCGAAATTGTTGGGTCTGCGTTTTCGAAAGGGGTCGTTCTGTTCTTTATTTATTTGTTTCTTCTTCTCTTGGCTAACCAATTCGATAAGCCGACCGCTTAAAGACCGCATTTAAATAGAGGGGATCGCTTCATTAGACCTCTAGCATGCCCAAGGAGGATCGCGAGCGGATTCCAGGGGTGTCAAAGTAATGGACACGAGGATTGTGCAGAGAGGTGGGGAGTGGGGCAGGGATTGGAGGCAGTTATTATGAGGAACAAGATGATGTTTCAGTAAAATATATTTTGAATTCGTGAAAAACTCATACTAACCCGGTTTGATTTTGAAATTGGGGAGAAATTTTTACGGGGGATTCCCGGGATTGTGTGTTTTATTTTCCTATTTTTATTTTCGCCAAAGTGTATTTGCAATAATAAGATTTTTCAGGTTAATATAGAAAAATATTTTTCAAAATCGATATAGGTCATTTATATGCCGTTATACCCAGGAGATTAAAATGGTGCATTTGCATAACGATGACGCTATTTAAGTTTATCTCATCTGTACCTGTTTATCAAAAAAATTTATTTTTAAACTAAATATAGCTCCGTTATGGTCAATTGTATTTCGTTGTGACTTCGAAATTTCTGATGCCGCGAAAGCTGCGGCTTCTTCCGACACTTTTTTGTTTCATTTTGATATTTTTAACATCATTCTCCCACCCTCTGTTTGAACTTCCTTTTTGTGACAACCGGTTCAGACCATTTTCACCCAGCGTGGGGATGAGCGCCTGGCGAGGGATGGTTCCGATCGGCGCCGCGGGGCGCGCCACGAGCGGCGCAGCTGGCGCTGCCTGGTCCCGACATTTGCGAGAGTCGATTTGGGGCGCCAATAAAACAAACGGAGCGGCGAAAGCGGCCGCGCGGCTCAGGGTGGGCGGGCGGTTGTTCCCGTTCTCCCTCCGCGCCGCACTGATAAAGGCCGTTCCACCACCTTCTCTTCTGCCGCTCGGGGTGGCCACGCGTATAATTGAACCCCACGGCGGGATTATATTTAATAAACACGCCCCGCCGCACGGGCACTGGTTTCTTGATACACTTCGCACACGTAACTGCTCCAGTTGTCTCTGGGCCTCCACTTTCCGCCGTTTCATTATCCCCGTGATTTACAGCTCGACCGGAAGCTCGCGACGCCATAAATTTCCGCACTGGGGGCGGCCCCCCCCCCCCCCCCCCCCCCCCCTGCCAGTTGGCTGGCTCCCATTTGTTTTGCGTCCCGGCGGCTGGCGTTAATTGGCTGTCCGCGCGGATGGAGCGGTTTAAATTCCCCCGCGGATTGCGTTCCTCTACCGGCGGCCCTACGCTCTCTTTTTTTGGAGGTCGGGATTCACCTACGCGGGGTATTCGGCCAGCAGGTTTGCCTCCGCTAACCACCTCGCTGGCTTTTTTGTTTCCCAGCTGGGGGAGCGTTTAAAAACAATTTCCTCCGCCACTTGAAACCTCTTCCGGCAGCAGTTTTTGCGTGTCAAGGCGGGCTTTTGCCCGGGTAAATTTCACTGCCTTTCTCGGCCCGGCCTTTGCGGGAGGGGAAACGGTCATTTAGTAAGGCATTGGCCTACCCTCCAGTGCTCTTTCCGTTCTGCTTTTGCTTCCCCTTCCCTGGCGTAAAAAACGCTTTAAAATTTCATATCGTTAACGTGGCTTCCATATTACCAACCGGACAATGGAAACCAATGCGGGCGTGTTTGGTGCGTTGCCAGTCGCCACAGTGTAATAAGGCTCTCGAGCGGGATCTTCTCTCTTGCCTCTCAGCGCACACCACTCGCCGCTCGCCTCTCGCCACTCGCCACTCGCCCCACGCCACTCGCCGCTCACCACTCGCCGCTCACCACTCGCCGCTCACCACTCGCCTCTCACCGCTCACCACTCGCTATTCGCCCCTCACCATTCGCCGCTCGCCACTCGGCACTCGGCACTCACCCCTCGCCCCACGCCACTCGCCTCTCACCGCTCACCACTCGCTATTCGCCCCTCACCATTCGCCACTCGCCATTCGCCCCTCGCCCCTCGCCCCTCGCCTCTCGCCGCTCACCACTCCCCCCTCGCCATTCGTTGCTCGCCACTCGCTGAGCACAAAATTTCTTGATGTATTCGTTTTTGAGCGTAGTATATCATAATTTCAAGAATTACATATGGTTGCTGTTAAAAAATGCTCCATTTTAACTTTAATTCAGATAAAATGCTTCTGGTAAACCATTTTCGAGTTCTCCTCTTATCTTTGCAACATTACCAATTTCAGAGTAGTTTTTTGCACTTTCTTTTCCTTTATTTTTCGCATTAAATTATTGTTCTCCGTCTCGATTTTCTCCTCTTCTTTTTGACTTCTCTGGCTCAATTCGGTCCAGTGCGCCGCAGCCTCCTTCTCTGAAGCGGGGTCAACAGCCCATCCCGCTTCGGCGCAGTCAGCGCTCCGCTCCGGGTAATTTATGAAGTGTCTTCTCAATAAAATACATCGCTCTTCCATCTTGATTCTCTTCTCGATATTAGTGACAGCTCGTTGTGGCTTAGCGAGGCGATAATATTGGCTTTAGAACGGTGCCATTCGCTTCGAAGCGGATCGTAAGCGAAGAAACGATGATGGATATCCGACTTGGGCGCAGTAACGTCGTTTACCGACCGGTGATCCATCATCCGGGTGCTGCCGTTTCTTTATAGAGTGTTCGTCGCCAAGTTCAGCGAATTCTCAGCTGCTCCTGAAGTTCCCGTAATGGCGGCCGGGGCGCCGAGATGTGCGATACCGCGCTGAATAAATTCCGCCTCGGGCCAACGGGGCATTTTACAGGCCCCCACTCACGTATTCCCCCACATGTTACCTCGATACCTCATCATCCCAACTTCCAGTGGCGATCGGCTTCCTTCGCCGTCGAATGCCGACCGTCTGCTGTCGTAACGAACGCGTTTCAACGCAACTCACGCCTGCCGCGGCGGGCCCACAAAAACGGCGGGAGCGGCAACGCGTGTACAAATATATGAACGAAAAGTGTAGCACGGCTTGGTTTAGCCGCGGCGGCGGGCGGCTTATGTATAATGCATCGCACAGAACGGTATACTCTACATGAAGCTTTTATATGGGAGCGCGGGGTGCGGGCTACAAAGGAAGCGGGCGGAGGCGGCGGCGGCGGTGGTGGCTCTCGCTGGTGTATTTATAAACGTTGTAAAAGCCCGGTGTGGTACACGAGCGTGCGCTGCGGTATGAGGGGTCTTACACGCGCCGGCTCGCCGCGGGCCGCGGCGCGGTATGGCGTTTTGGGCGCTCCGGCCAGCGTATGGCCTCAAGGGCGCTCCAGAGCCGGGAACAGCTGCCCAGGCACGGCTGCGGGCCTCCGTCGCTCAGGAGACTGAGAGTTAATTATGTTTCTGGAGGGGCTTGGGCGAGAACTAAAGGAATTTGTATGAACCTCTAGTTTTAGTTGAAGTTTACTAGCTTTATTTGTGGGAAGTGTGTTTTCTCAGCGAGAGAAATGTTTTTGCTGAAGCAGGCTTCAATTAAAATATTTTTTTCGGCAACAATGTTCATGAATAGTTGTTTTTTTTTCAGAGATCGAAAGCCAAATCTGCTTTTGTAAAATGTATAAATATCTTCCATTAATTTTGTCTATCTCGAATGTGTATCGGGAACTATAATGATCAACTTATTGGCGTCACAATCGTGCATTGTTACGTTCATGTCAATCTTGTGTACGATTAAAATGCCTCTATTTAATGGGCTATCCGGGTCACGCCGCGTCCATGGCAAAGGTGCCAACGTTTCTGTCGCCATTCTGCGACCATCCTCTGATTACGCCCTGACGAAGGTCGCAGAATGGCGACCGAAACGTCGGCGCCTTCGCCATGGATATGCCAATTATATACTGACCCCGGCCGCGGAAGCCTATGCTCTCATAGTACCACTAACTTACTTCACCTGTTTAAAATATTTCTAATGCAACGTTTGGTTCTATGAAGGCTCCACGTTCCGACTGCTAATGTACGCTGTTGCCATTCCGACGGGAAGCTGTTGGGACGACCGTTAGTCTTCCTGAAAGGCGGAAAAGGCCCAATGCGGCGTGTTGGCGGAAAACGCCGCGTGACTTCCCGGGCTGCATCAACAGAGCAGCACAAGTCCCGAAGCGTAGGGGGGCGGGGGCGGGGAAGGTAACGAGCTTACTCCGGGGCCCTACCTGCGCGTCCCGCGTACCTGCCGGGCAAATCCCTAGTGTCTCCGCTCGGTAAATGGCCCGCTCGGCCCTTGGAGGGCTCTTGGCATACCGCAGGGGCCGCCGCACCCCCGCCATCACCGAGCGGGCCATCCGGGGCTACCGCGCACCACAGCCGCTGCCCCCAGGCTAGACGCCTCGCGACGCTACCTATCTCTGCTTCGCTTCGCCTCGTCTTCCATCACCTGGAAGACACATCACCTGGAGACCTGGAAGACCATCACATGGAGGAAACTGAAGGTTTTTCGACGCTTCGATGGCTTGGCAAATCGCATATATCAGTCTTAATAAAACAATTTATTTTTTTATTTTTTTAAATCCAATATTATTGGCGAAATTAATGCATGTATAGCATAAACGTTGTGCACGATATTTATACTTTCCAGCGTCGAATATTACTTTTCGCTTGTCATAAATAACATTAAATATATTATTAAAATGTTGAATTGAGAACTTAATCTCCCTTTCAATGTTATCATAATTTAAACCAGTCCACTGCCTGCTACTATCGTTATTATTATCATAATCATTATTACTATTATTATTATTATTATTATTATTATTATCATTTCTTTTATTTTCTCATTTCATTGGTACATTAAAATGAATTATTGTACAAATTTACAAAATCAAAGTACTATTATTATTATTATCATTAGCCTACAACATCCCATAAAGGGGAATAAGAATTCCTGCTTTAGAAGGGTTACAAAAGGTTGATATTTGCGAAAATACTAAAGTCAGTAGTCAGAATCATTAAACAAATAAACTATTGTCATTACTACTGCAGAATTGCAAATTTAGGTAGTTCTCTGAAAATGGTGTGACGCTACATCGCCATTTCCACTACCGCTGCACTTCTATTCTATCACTCCACCCCATGTGCAACATTTCTTTAAAGTTCATTACTCCGGACAAGACAGTCGCTACTCTCAGCGTCGCTGTTACCTGTGTGGACGCCCCGTTGCTCTGCCGTCCGCGGTCGCCGCCCCCGCAACCACATCCACCCCTTCGGCCGCGCTTTCCTTTTTATTGCGGCGTGCTGCGACACAGCGGCCGCGGGCCGTGTTGACGTAAATAAAACAGCCCATAAATAAATAAGGCTGACAAGGGCGGAGAGGAGTCGAAACGACGCGCCCTTTTAGGGCGGGGGCGGGACCCGTTCGGCTCCATCGGGTCCCTTTGTGCCGCGAGTGTATATCTTCGGCGCGAGCCAATCGAATCGCGTGGACAAACACGGCGAGAGGCGCTGGCTTTTGGAGTGCGGCGCTGGGTGTATCGCCGGGCGATGGCCGCTGTGACTGTGAAGCCGGCGTGAAAGGGCCCTCTCTGGCAGATTGCTGCGTTGACTCGTGGCCGCGGAGGGGCGATTCTTGGTAGTGGCTGTCTTCCTGTTGACGCTTTCCAAATTTCCGTGAATGTCGAGGAACAATGACGAGCACTTTGCTGTTTTCTGCTTTACCTGTCCTGCAGCCAGTTCAAATGAAGACGTTAGCTACTAGGAAATGGTTTTTCGAGGAAGAAGCATTACTCACATTTTGAATGTTCATAATAGGTTTTCAAATGCGTGTATAAACAATATACCTAATCGAATGTCTGTAATATATTCGAGAAGTAATATATTCCTATATTTACCTAATTAATGGTTTACTTTATAAAAAAAATACATTGTTTTAGTAAGATAAATGATGTTCTGGTATAATTTTCCAAATTGACAGCAGCGATGTTTTGTTAGTACACGTCTTAAGTAAAATGGGCGTGACATCTGCCCGCTGCCGTTGTGGTCGTGTATCTAACCATCGCGGTTTTCCGTTGCGAATGCGAGAAGTGCGATTGCCTCCACGCGACCACCTTGGCCCAGCGCTGTTGTTCTTCGGTTGGGGGAGAGAGGGGACGAGGCGAGGCGGGAAAGACAAATCCCGAGGGCGGGAGGAAGGCCCCGTCGCCCCCCTTGAGGGGGTCGCGTTTCCTTCTGCCGCCCGCGGCGCGGCGGCCGCCTCCCCCGCGCGGGGGCGCGAGCGCGGTTGCCGCTTCTGCGCACCTGCCTCTGCCGGCCCCGCCCGCCCATGCCGCACGTCGCGCTGCAACCCGTCGCCGCCAGCCCGGACTTTCTACCCGTCACCTTTCCCTGCCTGACTCGCGAACCAGCCATTTCCCGATCGCTCGTCACCACCCCTTGCTCGCCCTGCATGATTACCAAGTGCTCGCTCGCCGCCACTTGTTCGCTCGCCGCCACTTGTTCGCTCGCCGCCACTTGTTCGCTCGCCGCCACTTGTTCGCACGCCACCACTTGTCGCCCGCCTCTTGTTGGCCACACCACTTTGTGCGAGACCACCACCAACGCTCGCCCCTCCCAGTCACTCGGCCACATCGACTTGTCCAACTACCACTGTCGCGTCTTTCCGTTCACCTTTATCCAAACCCCTGCTCTAACTCTTGCGCCGTTTTCGTCACCTTTCCTCCCGCTGCGGGATTATCCCAATCACATTCGGCCTCCTCCCACGCCCCACCACCCAACGTGTCGTCTTTCCGGTTTTCGCAGCTCCTCACCCACCTGAGAAGAGCTCGGCTTGATCCGACATTGAAAGCCATCCGGCTCCCTCGTATGTACGATCTATTCCAATCATTCGCCCCCCCTATGAACCCA
The DNA here is from genome assembly GCA_017312745.1 of Gryllus bimaculatus. Lineage (NCBI taxonomy): Eukaryota > Metazoa > Arthropoda > Insecta > Orthoptera > Gryllidae > Gryllus > Gryllus bimaculatus. Next base: position 2,878,654 of record BOPP01000057.1, read on the forward strand.
TATTCTGATAGCTCTCCCTCCGGGAGATATCGGAGACGCAGCTCGGCGATATGTTTCCCGGTTTCTGAAGGATTTCGCCCCCAGGGGGAACGCCGTATCAAAAAAACAAACTGCACGCCCCTCCACGAGCCTCGCTACGTTGTGTGGAGGACGCAGGCGCCGCCACCTGAAATGCTTTGTAACGGGCCCAAAAGACCACGTGGAAAAGGCATGCTCCAGCGTGAATGAAGAGCTGAAAAAAGAGAGATGTAGGAGATAAAAATAAAGATGGGCTTGGGTTAACAACCGTGCGGAAGAGTTCCGAAAACTTGTAGGTTTCATCTAATTCGATTTACCGCATCACAACCCCATATTTTTTCCCCCGTAGTTGTGCGTTGTATTAAGTCTTCCGTTGATATATTGCAAATTTCTAGATTGATTGTTTGTAATAGTTTTCTCAATTTGAAAGATATTTTCCCAAAACATATGAATATCATACCTCTTGTCCTATCTTTCGGGGCGCAAACCATGTTCTTCAATTGCCGTAACAACAGCAATGCATAAAAAAAAACATTACATAGAACTCCAAATGACGCTTAGCTTTTCTCAGTGATATTATCTTCTGCTTATACTGGCTAAGCCAAGAAGCTTGATAACGAGAAACAAGCGGAGTTTCTTTGTCTCTCCAGTAGTAACCCTGTAAGAAGGGGATTTATTCCTTTAAATCATTAACGATAAGCTCTGCCTTGCGGCTTAGCAAGCTGACAGGAGGGCTTTTTTCTTACAGCTAAGTTCCTACATACTAGTCCTAAAAGTTAAACTTACGTGCACCTTTGGCAATTACTAGCGTACCACTAAGATCGTTTTTTGAATACTATAGTTCTACGTTTTACTTAATTTACGGTCCGAGCTAGTTTTTCTTCTTTTTATACTTGTTTCATTATGCCCAATGTGGCTTCCAGGGTTTCCCCCGCCATTCGATGTCCCCCGCGTGTCCCATGGCCGTTCGTCACGCGGCTGTCCTTTCGGGAGTTGAGAGCGCGCTTCCGCGCCGGGCGCAGAATGCGGGGCGACGCCCCATGGAGAGCGGCCGACAGGGCGGGGCGCGGGCGGGATTGGCGTGTGTGGGAAGGGGGGGTGCTGTGGGAGGCGCGGCGTGGCCGGGGCGGCGTGGGCAGCACAGCGCGCGCGGTGTGGCGAGGCGTGGCGCAGCGCGGGGTGGAGCGGGACGGAGTGGGTGTGGCGTGGTGCGGCACGGAGCAACGCGGAGCGGAGCGGAGCGGGGCGCCGCAGAGCAAATGCAAGTAAATCTACTAACATGGGACAGCCGGCTCCAACTACTTTGAACCCGCGAACTTGAGTACAACAGTCCGGTACGCTAACTGTTACACCATCGCCGCCGTATTAAACGTTATGCTCTTATGCGCGTATACTCGTACACGTACGTATGTAAAATAACACCAGATCTGCCCTATGCAGTTCAAGAAGCGATGCTCCAGGACCAGGTACCGGCCGCCCGCATAGTCCCCTTCTGCTCCTCCACTCGGTCTCGCCCCCGCCCCCGCAGGGGCCGCACAAAGGGCGGCATCGCGCGACGCCAGCGCCGCGGCGGCCGCCCGGCGCGTGACAAACCGCCCGAATCTCCCGTGGCGGTGTGCGCCACGAGATCGCCCGGCCATTGTCAGAGCACGCGGCCGAACACGCGTGTCATTCCTCGCCGCAGCCCGCCTGCGTGGCGCGCCACAATGGGCCGGCGCGGCCCCCGCGTCCGATTTCAACTGTTTCCAGCCCCGCCCGCCCCCTTGTCCTCGATGACGTGTCATTTTGGACGCCATTACCGGTCGGTGGGCGGCCGCGGAGGGGAAAAAAATGGGTGACTGGAAGGTCGATCGTCCATTAAGAAGTCAGGGTCTCTCTCCCCATAGTCGCCTCCCTGGTGAAGTCCGCCTAACAATCCACGAGGTTGTTCTCGACTTTGTGCCCTCGATTTCTTTTATCTGGCACTCCTCATTTTGTCTCGAATAATGCAACAAAATTGGTTGAGTCCTGCTTTAAATCGGAGTGAAATTCAGAGGGCTTTTTTTTTTCTTCCCTTGGATGTGGGTTCAGGTCATCAGTTATTCTAATTTGAACTCTAAACTTCGGGAACCATTTCGGTTACTTCAGGAATTTCACATTCATTCTTTTACGAACTCCTGTATTTTTCCCCCTCGTCTAACTGATCCTCGAGTTGTTAAAGGGGAGATCACAACTCAATGGCCAGTTTAAATACTAGAGAAATATATTGTTTAAAAATCGAAATTATAATTTCCGTTCGTAATTGCTAGACCAACTCAGTTTTTTCTTCTTCTTCTTCTTCTTCTTCTTCTTCTTCTTCTTCTTCTTCTTCCACGCCATGTACGCCTTTCAGAACCACTCCAATAAATATTCACATGGTGTAACTATCGGTGACATTTGAGAATTCATATGACTCGGCTACGTCGTGCCAACTGATGCTTCTCTCCACGTGACATTCGGCGCGTAAGCGATCCCTGCGGAACCCCTCACCTGCTCCTCCAGGTCGCCGGCGCGCGCCCTCTGACCCTGCTTCGCAGTATCCAGCGCGCCCGCACGCAGCTGCGCGAGCCGTCCGCCCCGTGCACACGCGTGCCCTCTCGGGTGTCGCTGCGCGCCGGAAACGCGCGGCCAGGTGCCGTGAATCACGCGTGACTCACGCGCCGGGTCGTCGTTCGGCGTTCGTCTTTTCCTGTTGCAGGCGGTGGTATTTTACGAACTCGACGAAAGTACGTGCTAGTTGACTTCGTTTTGTTGGATACGAAATAAATGTTATTGAACCATGAAAATTAGTACATGATAGCGAGTAAAGCATGATAGCGAGAAAATGATACTGTGCAAATTCTGTGTTCGATGCTGCCAGAAACACGCGCACAAATTTTCGCGAATGTTTATTTTGTACGAAAATACAAACGCATTCTTCTATAGATCCAAGGAAATGAGTCAAAGTCTATTTCTGGTGTGTGTATTTAATACTCGTTGGTTGCGCATGAGCATCAATTTTCGTCTCCAAAATTTAGGTTAATTAGTTTCGCAGTCAATTCTCGAATGAGCCTGAAGCAAGTGATCCAAACCGTGACCCATTTTATGACCAATATTAGGTCATCTGAGAATTAAGGAAACCCATGATAAAACAAATGAAACAAACAAGCACGCCACGATATTACCACTGCGTTTTTGTCCATTACAGATGTCCTCGGAATTAGATCTTTGCTGGACACCTCCAAAACAAGACTGGTCTTTACGGTTTTTGCGCTCCCACCCGCTGTCAACAGTGATACCGCAAAAAACCAGAAACGTGTGTTGTTTTGTGACGCGAAGTCTTTGACAACGATTGCCTCCGAGCAAATTATCTCTCTCGATGTATCACAAGAGCAGTATAACCCACACGTGTCGGCGAGTAATCGCCTCGTTTTTCTCGCCAACCCACGCATCTCCCTCCGCCCCCCCCCCCCAGCGATTCGACTCGCCAGTAGCAGCGGGGTACACGCGCGGCGACGCAGCAGCTGCACTCGTTGCACCCGAGAGGAAGGGCGGGGGGGGGGGCATCGGGCATAAACACTTCTTGATGGGCTCAATCTTGGCCTAAACAAAAAGAAGGCAGCTACTAAAGAAGGCCATCAGTCATTTGGGGCAATTGAGAGCGCGCGGCGGCGGCGGAGGCGGCGGCGTGCGTCGCGGGTCGAGGTCAAACTGCGCGCTCTGGACGAGCGTCGCTGGCACGTCGCGGCGTTCGAGGAATGAGGAATGCTCTCGATTTATTGACGTAATGGTCGCCTACGCGTGCGACGCGATAAAGGTGACAGAGGGGGGGGGGGCAGCACGAGTAAACCCCTTGCCATGTGGAAGTGTATTTTGATAGAAACTGTGGAATATAAAAAAATAGTTGACATTGTATCTGCTGAGTACTCGTATTTAACTACATGCGTGGGATGTTTAACGAACGAATGCGCAAGTGCACGAATGCGGCACTAAAACCGGAAGAATTCCTTGCATTTTACCGTTATAAAACTTTTTGAGCCATTTCTAAATGTTTATATTGATAAACAAACACGGATATTTGTATAAAATAATGATAGTCCGTGTGTGCTCTGCTTTGGATTAGTGCAGTTAGGAGTGTTTATTAGCAAAGAGCAACATAATTCTTCGCAAAAGGAAGTATCGTGTGCAGAATGGGTAGATGGGTTCTCAGCCGTAAGAAATAGTTTAATATCGTGAATGTCTTTATCTTAAATATCTTCTTTATATTTCCTTTATATTTGGAGAACGCTTTCAATTTTTACAGTTGTACTTGAAAGCTCTTCAACGAAACAATTTTTTCTTAATTTTTGGACGACCACTGAATATATTATTTATGATTTTTATTCTTTTTAAACCCGAATTAAAGAAGAAGTTGTATATATTGAATAACATTACATTGCGATTGAGCATCAAGATAATGAAAATCCACATGTATGGGATGGGTTGTATTTTGCTGTGTAAGAATTAAACCAAAAAGTAAGAATAAATTTTATTGGTTTACTGCTCGGGTTCAGAGATATTAGAAGTATGTTGCTGGAGCATTACTGATGGATGATAAGGAATTCAGTGACTTCTCTTTTTCGCGTCTGGGAAGTTCCATCAAGACAATTCTCAGAAGCACTCGCTAATCTTCATCGGGAACGCAGTTCGTACTGAGGCAAACAAGCACGCGCATAGTTCTACACTTGTAATTTTGCTGCTTCTTTTTCACTTCCAAGTACGTGTCGCAAACACTCTCCAGCTCATACTGCATCATTCCGTGTATTGATTTGAGCAATTGAATTTCAATGTAAAGTACACTGTTCAGGGAATCGCTATTATACTCCGGAATTTAAATGCTCTCTGTGAGAATATGGTAGCAACTTTTTCTAACAGTTCTTCTTTATATAAACATGTCTCGAAGGATTGGAGCTTGTAATTTTAAGTGACTTACTAGAATGAATACGCAAAGAACATTGGTATGAACGAGTAATGTTGATAATTTTAATAGAATCTTGTTCATTGATGACTCATGACTTTGAACTCACTTTTGAACGACTAATTTGACCGCATTCGTGATTTGCCTAAATTAAACCCGATCCGACGAGGAACCGGTCCTAAAATGGCGATTGGGTCCTTTTTTTCCCCAAAAAACCAGACCTCAATCTTCAATTTTTGCTTGGAAATGTATATCAAATATCGAGTTAAAAAAACGTTTTCCACGTGTATTCTCAGATTCTTCATGACGTTGCAAATGAGACGAGAAAAATAAAGTCGACAAAACGAAGTACGGCTTGTCGAAGCACGTATCTGTCATCGCGGAATCTTTCTTTCGTTGCATCTCGACGTGGAGTTCCAGAAGCGAAGAAAGAATACGAAATTGGCGTTCTACTCACAATAGCTCAAGCCAAAAAAAAAAAAAAACCTGTCTTTCACAAGCCATAACACAGCTGATGACACTATCTCAGAGCCGTCTGGAAACAGTGATTTGTGAAAATTTCCTTTCTACCGACATCGGAACGGCCCGTCATTATATCGCGATGTGGTTTTTCTGCCGCTGACGAGATTCGCGACATAATAAGACGTGTTTCGCCGTCCACTTAGGAGTAGGTCTCTAATCGTACCTCGGCGGCGACGGGGGCGTCCTCTCTCGTGAGAGCGTAGGCTTCCGCGGCCGGAGTCAGTATTTAATTGGCTGCCCGGGTGACGCCGGGTCCGAGTTTTGTGATATTTTTTTCCAATTTCAATATGGTATTTCCGGACACTCGAATAGTCATGTCCTATCTCGGGCGCAGCATGTCTGAATTTCCATAACAATAGCAACGTCATGACAACATTACTAGAAATCCAAATGAAGATTAGCTTTTCTCGGTGAGATTATCTTCTGCAAAACCAGTGAACGTGCGTAATAACATGAAGCAAGTGGTGGGGCTCAGTTTTTTCGACATCCCCTCTATCGACATCCCCGCGTGCAGTGCAGTGAAGTGCTAATGAATGGGAAGAATGAATGGTTATGTATATAATGAAACTAGTATGAATGATGTGTAAATGTAGATAAAAAGAAAAATTACCTCATCCGTAAAACAACAATTTATATAGTATATAGTATAACAAAACTGATCTTAGTGTAAGTTAGTAATGCCAAAGTGCAAGTAAGTTAACTTTAGGTCTAGAATGTAAAATTAGCTATAAGAAAAAGCCCCTCCTAGCTTCTTAAGCCGTAAGGCAGCAATACAATGTACAAAATTTAAAGAGAATAAATTCCCCTTCTCCACAGGGTTACTGTGGAGGGGACAAAAGGAAACATCCCCGCGTGTCCCAATGGTCACTCGCCACGCGGCCTCTCGCTTTCCGGAGTGGGAGCCCGGACAGGCAATTAAATAATGCGTTCTCTCGTCTCCGCAAATGTCTGCCGAGAAGTCGCCCATTTGCGATTCCGTCGGCTGTTTTTCGCACCAGTTTGTTTCCACTCGGAATTTATTGGTGCAGCAGTTGGCTCCCGCTACTCGCCCCACAGGCCGTTCACGGCGGCTGTATAACGCCACACGTTTCTTGTGGTCGTAAAACACCCTGAAGAAGGCTCCCCCCCCCCATGCCGCGCCGTCGCCGGGGTTTGGAGCGACTTAATCCGATTCTGTTTTCTGTTTCGCGGACTCTCACTTCACCGACGGTGTCGGCGTCAGAACGCCCTTTCGTACAGCAGGATACAGGTGCACGTAGGCTGTTATACACCCCTCAAAGTTGTCTTCACTTGGCGCGCCATAAAACCTGTTCTTCCGAAAGGGAAATACCTTTCTTGGTTAGCCTTCGAGTTTTATTTGTTCTGAACAAGCTAATTTCATTTCTTTGCAGCTGATGCTGGGGAAAATACATTTTACACGAGTCTTGCAGTCTATATTACTTGTAATTACCGTGTAATGATATAAGCCGTGTATTTGGTGTCATCTTAATGTAAAAACATCGCCGCTGTACTGTGCCTAACAGAAGGCAGATATGAGTTATAATGTACTCAAACCAAAGTCGAGTTTTTATTTCGTCTTCGTGTGTGGTACAAAGGATTTCTTTCTACCGAAACCGTTCACTAATAATTTTCTTGTAATTTTGATGGCACGCATGGACACTGAAAATTATACTATCAATCCAGTTTTTTTTCTCGTTAAACGGTCTCCATACCACCAACAATTATCTGACATCGTTAACATTTAAACAAAATGACATAAGTAGTGCCATTATTTGATCAGTTTATTTCAATTGCTGTTCGATTTCTCTGGTACTCTTTCTGGCATTGCTTTTTAGTCATGCTGATAATATCAGTGACATCTGCGTCACTGATTCACTTTTTCAGTACATAGGTGATTTTTTTTTATTTTCTGATTTCCAGTGATTCAGTACTTGGTGGTAATAGAAAATGGTTCATTGCAAAAAAGAGATTTGATGTCAAAAAGATTAGAATTCTTCTGACTTTACTCGCACGTAAAGAGACATGCATTAAAATACAGAAAATACCTGTGGAGACTTCTTAAACTTTATATACGTAGTCTTGGTAGTAATTCAAAATTCGTGTGATCTGAATGTCAATAAAAAGTATTGGAACACAATCCTACAGGAATGCAAAAAACCTATATCCTCTCACTTCCCAATATCGAAGACCGAAGCTTCCCCCGGAATCCCGCGGACAGCTCGAGGCGCTTTCCGTCGCAAAAAGCCGCCTAGAAGCCGCGAGGGCGTCCTGCAATCGGCCAACTTCGCCACAGGCGCGAAGTTACGACATCGTAAACACAGCACCGCCAAGCACCCGGCGCCCGGCCCCCTTCCAACGCCGGCGATCGGGGGCGAAGTGGGCTGTGGATTCCTATCACGCCCTCGACGTTTACGACAAATTACGATTTAGTATTGTGACCGGAAAATTTGTTGGGTCTCCGTTTTCGAAAGGGGTCGTTCTGTTTTCTTTTCTTTTATTTTTTTCTTCTTCTCTTGGCTAACAATCGATAAGCGACCGCTTAAAGACCGCATTTAAATAAGAGGGGATCGCTTCATTAGGACCTCTAGCATTCCAAGGAGGATCGCGAGCGGATTCCAGGGGTGTGGAAGTATGGACACAGAGGATTGTGCAGGGGTGGGGAGTGGGCAGGGGATTGGATGCAGTTATTATGGGGGACAAGATGGGGATTCCAGTAATACATTCTGAATTCGTGAAAACTCATAACGGTTTTGATTATCAATACGATTCGGCATCTGTTTTATTTCCTAATTTTTATTTCGCAAAGTGATATTTACAATAATAATATTTTTCAGTTAATATAGAAAAATATTTTTCAGTTAATATAGAAAAATATTTTTCAAATCGATGTAGGTCATTTATATGCGGTGGTAACTGTAGATAATGTGGTGCATTTACATGATGATAAGTTATCTCATCTGTACTGTTTATCGAAATATTTATTTTTTAAACAAAATATAGCTCCGTTATTGTCAATTGTATGTCCGTTTTGACTCGAAATTCTGGTGCCCGCGAAAACGACTCTTTAACTGTCACTTTTTTTTTCATTTTGATATTTTTAACATCATCTCCCAACTGTGTTTGATCTCCTTTTTGTGTACCCGGCTTCAGACCATTTTCACTCCAGCGTGGGAGAGCGCCTGGCGAGGGGAGGTTCCGATCGCGGCCGCGGGGCGCGCCACGAGCGGCGCAGCTGGCGCTGCCTGGTCCCGACATGCGAGAGTCGATTGGGCGCCATAAAACAAACGAGCGGCGAAGCGGCCCGCGCGGCTCAGGGAGGGCGGGCGGTTTTCCCGTCTCCCTCCGCGCGCACTGATAAAGCCTCCACCGCCTTCTCTTCTGCCGCTCGGGGCGGCCAGACGTAATTGAACCCACGGCGATTATATTTAATAACACGCCCGCCGCACGGGCACTTGGTTTCTGATACACTCGCACACGTAACTGCTCCAGTTGTCTTCTGGGCCTCCACTTTCGCCGTCATTATCCCGTGATTTACAGCTCGTCCGCAGCTCGCGACGCCATAAATTTTCGCACTGGGGGCGGCCCCCCCCCCCCCCCCCCCCCCCCCTGCCAGTTGGCTGGCTCCCATTTGTTTGCCCCGCGGCTGCGTTATTTGGCTGTCCGCGCGGATGAGCGGTTAATTCCCCCGCGGATTGCGTCCCCTGCGGGGTCCTAAGCTCTCTTTATGGAGGTCGGGATCACCTACGCGGGGTATTCGGTCAGCAGGTTGCCTCCGCTGCACCTCGACTGGCTTTTTGTTCCAGCCCGGGGGGGGGGAGGTTAACAATTCCTCCGCACTGACCTCTCCGGCAGCAGTGCGTGTCAGCGACTGCCCGGGTAATTTCACCTGCCTCTCGCCCGGCCTGCGGGACGTCTTGGGTAGGCATGCCTACCCTCCAGTGCTCTTTCGTCTGCTTGCTCCCTCCCTCCGTAAACGCTAAATTCATATCGTTAACGTGGCTCCATATACCACCGACAATGGAACAATGGGGCGTGTTTGGTGCCGTGCAGTCGCCACAGTGAATAAGGCTCTCGAGCGGAGAATGTACGTCGTTGGGGCGGCGTCTGTTTACACAAAAGGTAACCTGATCTTTTCAGGTAGGCCACGGGCGCGGAGGGGCGCCGCCGGCGGCGGAGGCGGCGGCGCCGAGGCTGGTAATTGTTGCGGCTGGGGATTGCGGAGTAATTGCCTTTGTCCGCGCGTTGGCGGTGGCTGGCTGCGGAGGGAGTGGGGCCTGAGACGGAGGACGGCCGGCGAGATGTGCGCGGGCTGCGGTGGCGCTGCCGGTGGGGGGGAAGGAGAAGCTGGTATCAGATGGATCCGGGGCTGAAAGGGTTGGGCGATAGGAGACGGGGGAGGGACTCTACCTGAGGGAAGTGGATGGACCGGGAAGAACACAGATTGAGAAGTGGAGGACGGGGCAAGTAATGGGATGCGTAACGGTGGCAAGGTCGCGACTGGGGTGATGTGTCTCAAGGAGGGGACGGCGGATTGGACAAGTGTAACAAGGTGGCGATGGTGGATGTGAGAACGACAGACAACATGAGTGTAAGTTACGATATGTCGGACAGTATGAGGTGACCATGGCTGAGAAAGAAAGGGCAATCAGTGAGAAAGGAAGTAATGAGATGGCAGGCATGGGATGACAATGGCGGATAATGAAACGGCAGACAACGTCAAAGGGAGTTACTAGATGGCGAGCAGGATGAGGCGACGATGGTAGAAAGGTTCAGCATGCAGCGAAAAAGGGAGTGACAAGATGGCGGATGAGGGACCTGCAGACAACGAGAAAAGGAGTTACGAGACAGCGGGCAGCATGAGGTGACAATGGTAGAAGCAAACGGCATGCATCGAAAAAGAGAGTAACTAGATGGATGGCGGTGGGAGCAGAGAGTAACTAGATGGATGGCGGTGGGAGCAGAGAGTAACTAGATGGAGGGCTGTGGGAGCGAACCAATCCTTGGTCACCGACGCGGTGCCAGCGCCCCCTCATCTCGCCGGGGCCCCGGGCAGCCGCGCTCTCGGCCTCCTAAACGGTAGATGATGGCCCTCGCAGACGCGCCCGCCCAACGCCTGCCTCCTCCTGGACTCTTGGCCGCGCGGTCGGTCGTCATAACCTTGTTTCGCTGCGCGCGCTTGGGGCGTGCGTAAGGGAGTATTTGCAGACGATCGTACGTTACTGCAGATTGCACGGTACGGGAGTGCTGGTTGAGAAAATCTCGGATCGCGACCCTCGGTCTCTGCAGTTCGAAAATGTACAATCGACTAAAGTCGTAGGTTGCCGCGGCCGGAGTCTTGTGAATGATCGTGGCTGCCCGGGTGACGCCGCGTCGAAGGCTGTGTTGGTGACGTTTCAACCATCTTATCGTGGTCTTCCTCAGGGCTGGTCTGCGAGTTAGGCGGGTGATGCCGCGTCCAGGGCTGTGTTGCCGACGTTTCCACCATCTTATCGTGGAGTTCCTCAAGCTGACCAACCCTGAGGAAGACCACGATTAGATGGTCGAAACGTCGGCAACAGCCTTCGACGCGGCGTCACCCGGACAGCCCTAGATCATCGACATACAATAGTCTAGTAACAGGAATTTCCTTATGGATATTGCGGTTAGTGTTATAGCCAATAATATTTATGTTACTACTTGTTTTAGATTTGCAATATTATTTACATTATCAAAAATGGTGTTATCTTTTAGGAAACATGAAAATTAAATTGTAATTCTCGTAACATTTATTTGGTCCTATTGGGAAGTAGAGGTTAACGTCGTTACCAGATATTAAAAATGCGTTGTGTAGGGAAGCAGATGGTCCTTCTGCTGCCTCCTGCCCATTTAAAATGCATGGGAAAGACGCCCCTCAAGACGAGCAGTATGCTCCAGCGCAAGCCATTGAGGGCAGCGTCTCCTCCGGCGCTCCGGGAGGGTGGGGGACCTCAGCCATGATATTGTCCGATTTTCTTTAGAATGGGATGATTTGACAGCTAGTGCTGGTAACACAACTGACGATTCTGTGGTTGTTGTGCCTTGAACTTTTTAGACTCTCCTTCCTCCATTCGTTCGTTTTGCAGTTGGCTAACTTGTAAATAGTTGCCTGGCTGTGATGTCCTCGTCCGACGAAAATAGAGTGCGCCACGAGAAATAATTGAAATTAGGAAGTGCAGAGCTGTGTGCTCTTCTGTAAAAATTCTTTCTTTTTAAGAAAATTACATTGAATTTAGTTTTTATGTGATAAGTATTATGTTTGTTTTAAAATCGAGTCTGCGAGATGCGTACTCGTGACGGTGCACGTGCTTACTTCTCTGAAGTACACGTGATGTTCACTTGTTTCGCGCACTGTCACTTTATACCATTCTTAGGGAAATCGTTCTGTACTCGACGGTGAGCGCGTTCAGAAACGCACTCTGGACAGCGGGCGCGTTCCACGAGAGAGGAACGGTAGACTTTTTTTTTGTCCCCTCCACAGTATCCCTGTGAAGAAGGGGAATTTATTTTCTATGAATTTTTTAATACGCTGCTGCCTTGCGGCTTAAGCAGCTACGGGCGGGGCTTTTTCTTACAACTAACTTACAATCTAGACCTAAAGTTATCTTAATTGCACTTTGGCATTACTAACTTACACTAAAATCATTTTTCTAGTTCTATTTTATATATTCTACGTAATTATTATTTTATATAGTTGGTAAATTGTAACGGTAGACGCGAGGAGCAGGGAGTTGCCACGGAGCGGCGCGTAACTGCCATCATGGCAGGGGGGGGGGGAAGCGGGAATTCTGCACGCTGACTCACGCGGCCCCGCCCCGCGCCCGGGGTTCCCATGGCGTGGCCCGGCCGCTCGAAATGTGGACGCGGCGACAAACAAGAACAAATGGTGTGCCGAACACGTCCGGGAGCGTCTCATGAGGAAAAAGATGTACCTGGAACTCGACAAATCACTCCTACCTGGAAGCAGATTACGTAATTATCGAGATCTGATATTATTTGACGACTACCTCTAATGTCACAATTTTAAACATGAGCTGCTTTCATGTTTCAGATGGTTAGTGCCTATTTAACTCTGAATTATAGTTGGAACACTTCTAAAAATGTAGATATTTTTAATTAAATTACTTTTTTTTGTTGTTGGTAAGAAACAAGTTTCTCTATAACTACGTATCGCAAGATCAATTCTAAGGCTTTACATCAGCAATAATTCTCGCTATAAATCCTGTACGTGTTATTTCGAAACCTTGATAAACCCGCGCCCGAGAATTATTTCTAACCTTCCCAACGCTTTGTACGTAGTCACCTGGCCTTCTCCCCCGCGACCCAAACAGCTAGTAATTCAATATTGGAGCGCTCCGTTTCCAGATATTCCACTAAGGTCCTCCTCTTCCTTTGTGCCGCTGACAGCCCGCCACCGCCGCCTCCGCCCGCTCACGTGATTTAAGGCCGGGCGCGCATATTGAGATCAGAGGCCGGGAACCGGAGCGCGTTGTGGCGTCACCCAAGGTCCAGCGGGCGGGCGGCACATAAAACTGCTCGCGCTGGGGAGGAAACGCCCGCGGGCGTGGGTGCGCGCGCGGGTATCAATTCTCGACCGCCCGCCCCGCCCGCGCGCCTGCTGGTCGCCCGGTCCAGAAACAAAGGAAGAGGTGGCTGCCGCTGCCGCGGCGGTGGGCCGACGCAGACGAAATAAGCAGCGGCTTCTCTGCGGGCCGCGGAACGGCCGTTCCTCGCCGTCCTCGCCGTCCTCACCTGTGCATGCAGTTCCTCGCCGTGCATGCCGCCTCACCGTCCCGAGTCGCCGACGCCCTCGCGTCCACGCCGCCATCTGCCTCGGTCCACGCCGCCCTTGTGCGCCCTCGGCCGCATCCCACGCCCTCGCCGTCCTCGGCCCCTCGCAGACCTCGTCGCCCTTGCGCCCTCACCGTCCTCGCCGCCCTCGACCGTCCTCGCCCTCCCTATCGCCCTCGCCGGCCACTCCGCCTTCGCCGCCGTCGTCTGCACCGCCCTCGCCGTCCTCGCCCGTCCTCAGCGTGCATTGCCACCCGGGTTCGCCGTCCTCGCAGCCCTCGTCGCCCTTGCCGCCTTCACCGTCCTCGCCGCCCTCGCCGTCCTCGCCTCCCTATCCGCCCTCGCCGCCCACTCCACCTTCGCCGCCGTCGCGCCACCCTCACCGTGTTTTCCGCCCTCGCCACACTCGCCGTCGTCGCCGTCCTCACCCGCCGCCTCCTCCGCCCACGCCGTCCTCATACTCTGCGCACCTGTTGGCGCATTTTGTCTCCGTTCAGCAGTTAATAAAACCATTTTTGGAACCTGGAGTCCAGAGAGTGAAGCATTTGTAACGACTTGGTTTCATAAGAAATACGAATGGTGTGACTGATAGAACCGCAACGACGAACCTAGCTCGTAACAAACGACTTAACAGTACATGCATGGCGGTAACTTCATACAAATCTATCTCGAATGAATCCATATAAGTTAAACACTGTGTGAGAACGTGAGAATGTGGGATAATAATATATAGTTATTGTAGATTCAAAGATTCAGTCATATGGGTTAAATTATTGTAGGTTGAACTAACTTGTTGGGGCGGGGGTCGAATACATAGTTCGTTTTACCTTCTTATATAATACGTCAATAGTGTAAAGAACTGTCGATTCTAAAACTGCAAATGCGTATTTGTGGTCACAAGCTCCAATGCACTTTGAATATTTTCTTGGGTGCCCGCATGAAAGATTTTGAAGAAATATTCCTGAATCAGGTTTGCGTATCAATATGGAATCAATGGGTTTGCGATCGTGACATTCAGTGTCACTTAAGTGCACGTTTGTAAGGCAAAAGGCCAAGAAGTTACAAATGAGTTGATACCTGAAATGCGGGCTGTGGTTCAGGGAGATCGTGTTGCGAAAGCGTTTTCAGTTAGGCTACTTGTTAAAATGTCGCAAAGCAAATTGTAATCGCTTTATGTTTAAAGATGTACTTACTAGGGAGTAAATAGATATGTATGGATATACAGGGAAATGCACAGGTAAAATGTACCGAGTCAGAAGAATGTTCTCTAACCACATGCAGGTCCCTTTTGTTGTGCTAGCGAAATTGTTTTCTTCCCTGATACAAATATTTATATTGCCAAAGCAGTCGAGCTTTAATATACTATAGTGAGTTTCCTGAGTGCCATCCCGAAGTGAAATGCCTACTCACACTAAATGCTTTCAGAGAATGTTCGAGTGAGGGGGGAACAATGTAAGGGCCGGAGCATGGAACAGGTAGAAAAGATTCGTTGCTGCCCTTGCTTTATTGCTTTGTAGTTTCAAACCACCTGTCTTCAAAACATAGAGAGGATTATTTCAGTCCCTAAGGGAAACGCACTTTTCAATTTTGTGTGGGTGTAGGTGGATGTGTGAAGGTGGGTGTGTGGGTGTAAGTGGGTATGTGAGTGTGTGTGTGTGTGTGTGTGTGTGTGTGTGTCTGTGTGTGGTTTTATTTCCCCTTCATGACACTGTGGTCAAACCGTTTTTTTCTGCAACACAAACATTAAAATAAACACCGAAAAAGCAAGTTGACGGTGGAATATCAAAAGCTATGTAACGCCAACGATAGGCAATCTCAGTTTACGGTTTAGAAATTTGTATTCTCTCAACAGACGAAAAGTACCTGGAGCCTTCATTTGATTACAAGCCAAGTCTGCGTCGCGCCTTCGCCCGTGCGAGCATTCAATAATGGAAATTACTAACACCTCCGAAGCATAATCAATCTCCAGCGTCGACAGCTGAACAGAACAATCTCAGGGTGCCCGGAGTAACATCTCAGGGCTCTTTTTTTCCCGCTGGTCATTTGTATGCCGGCCGAAGGCGGCATCAGTGATGTATCGGAGGGCGACGGGTGGGGCGCCAGTGGGGCCTGGCACAAGGAGGTGGCGGGGCTGGCGCGGGCCGACAGTGGGCAGAAATGAAACCACCCGATGTGATCTCTTTCGCACTTTTTTGTTATTAACGGTCATAGACAGATACACGCTCGTGATTGAAGTTTGGAAACTGAGGTGATATGTGAGCTTTTTAACTAACCGAATCTGTCATTTGTGTTGGTGTCATTCGCTCGTGAGTCGTTCAATATTTTTCGTAATTTCATCTTATCAGAAAAAAAAATCATATAAACAATAAGTACCATTTTTTCGTACAAGTGTACTCGTTGGGCATATTTTGCTACACCTCATTTGTTTTTAATTGTTGTTTATGGACTGTTTAATCTTTGCCGACGTCGGGCCTTCAAGGTGATTTTTTATTCCTTTGTTTTGTTGCGTTAAGTTGATAATAATAGTACGGCATTGCGAAAAAGTTATGTACGCAATAAGTATCGTAGTGCAGTTTGAGATGGGATAATTATCAAACGAGGCCGTAAAGTTGTTGATAACCAGTTGAATATGGTAATAAGATATTACGGTACGAATATCGTCCATCGTTTTGTCCACTTTGTAAAAAAAAAAATCAATGTATTACTTTTGACTAAGTAACCCGAGAAATGTGAGATTAATGTTCATAGTAAATATGAGACCCTGGGTCATTAGTGCTCTTTGTGTTTTAATAATAAGTATTGATTTCAATTTTATGAAGTTCTGCGTTAGATAAAATTGATAAAACAATATTAGATCTCAGTGTACAACATGTTTAAATTTTAAAAAAGTAATGTTGTCCCTATTTTTATTAACGTTTTAAATGATTATCATGAGAATGACCTGTCATTTGTAGCAATATTTCCCCATTCTTTACGTAATAAATCGGTTACAAATTGTTTCAATCTGTTTTTGCAGTGTCCCATTTGCTGGAATGCACGCTCTATAATCTAGGATACAATTTCCCTTTTAAGGATTAATCGCTGTCTTTATATTATCACTCCAATAGCTGCCAATAACCGCCGTTTGAAAATTGCTCCGCTTTATAGCTTATAATTAACACTTCTATCGCGCAGAGCATCCATTATCTCACTTTTTATCGACAAAGACCTCCGCGCTTTCAGGGAACAGCATTTATCCATTTTTATGCGAGTGTTATATCACGTAATTTCGCTAGTGGTTAGTAAGAATTTTCAGTTCACACAAGACATCTCGGCGTATGAGTAATTTTCCTGTCTATCGCTGTCATTTGTTTCTTGTACACTGCTGAACCCTCCCCTCCCGCTCTCACCCCCACATACACATATACGTATCTCCCTTTCTATTTCGTCTCACACATGCATGCTGATCTTTACCATTTCGTTACCCTCCTTGACAGTCTCAATACACGCGAACACAGACGTGTGCAAAACTATTTTTCCATTTCCCTTCAGAAGCAGTACATGTTGAACCTCGTTTTCCGCATTTCTCTCTCTCTCTCTCTCTCTCTCTCTCTCTCTCTTTCTCTCTTCTCTCTTCTCTCTCTCTCTCCTCTGTCTCTTTTTCCCCTCCCTCTCTCTTTTCCCCCTCTCTCTTTTTCCCATCTCTCTCTTTTCCCCTCTCTTTCCCTCTCCCCTCTCTTTCCCTCTCCCCTCTCTTTATCTCTCCCCTCTCTTTATCTCTCCCCTCTCTTTATCTCTCCCCTCTCTTTATCTCTCCCCTCTCTTTCTCACTTCTCTCTTTCTTTCTCTCTTTTTCTTTCCTCTCATTCTCTCTCTCTCCTCTCGTTCTCTTTCTCTTCCCTTTCCCTTTCTCTCTCTCTCTCTGTCTCTCCTCTCTCTCGCTCTCCGTATCTCTCTTACTATGGTATTTGGGCCCAGTGTGTAGTGGCGGAGGGGAGGGGGGCGTCCTCGAACGTCGCGTGCCGCGGAGGCGTCGCGACGCGTGGCTCGCCTTCACCGCGCGCCGCCCACGCGCCCCGACGCGGTGCCCCTGCCCTCGGCGCGCAGCCACAGCGATGCTCCGCACTGCAGCTTTATTTTGTAGTTTGCGTCTTTTGATCTCTCCCTCTCTCTTTCTCTCCCTCCCTCTCTCTCTCTCTCTCACACACACACATTCCCCCTCTCTTTCTCTCCCTCTCTCTCACATTCCCTCTCTTTCTCTCCCTCTCCCTCTCTCCCTCCCTCTCCTCTCTATTTCTCTCTCCCTCTCTCTCCTCTCGCTTTCTCTCCCTGTCACATGTCCTCATCAGTTTACCTCCGTTTTCTTAGCATATTTGTATGGCTGTATTGTCTGGCGTATTCCTATCGCGTTTGTTTTGTGGATATGTTGACGTATAAAGAAATCTCTATCGAAGAGATCGCTGGCGCTTTGCCAATAAACTGAACTCTTCAAATGTTACAAGAGACAAGTGTTGGCACCAAACGATCAACATTTTTTGTTTTTGTTTCATTTCCCCCACTTGTTCATGCTCGATTTATTTGTATATCCTAAATTATTGATTTAAAACTTTCTTTCTAAGTACATATATTAGAAATATCAGATTTCACTGAAGATATTTCCTTATGAATTACATAAAATCTCTTTCCTAAAAATATATTGATTTATTATTTATGCAGGTAGGTATACAACCTGATGGCAGAGCACTTCAACTAACACATTACAATTAGGAATAGTAATACAATGTCATCTTAAAACATTTTAAGACAACAATAATAATAATAATATAACTAAAGACAATAATAACAATAAGAGCATTAACTCTTCATTTTGTGACTGTCCTGCGCGGATTTTTTAACTAATAAATACACTTTTTAAATCAGAGAAAAACAATTCAAAAAACGGACGTCCAAAGTAAAGTTTCTTTTAAAAATGTTCGAACGAGGCTAAACATTCTCGTATCGCCGTCTCGCCTGTGTGTACCAACCCCGCGCGCACGCAGGCGTCCGTGCTCGCCCACGGCCACTTGGACGCTCCTCGCCCGCTCGTCTCGCCTCGCCTCGCCTCGCCTCGCCTCGCCGCCGCGCCGGGGTTTCCGCCCGCATCTTGCGCCTCCATCGGCACGTCGCGCCGTCCCGCGCCGCCCCCCGCCGCGTATGGCCACGGCCTTGCCGAGCTCTAAGGCACTGTACGGAGAGTCCCACTCCTAGGGACATTCGTTAAAACAAAAGAATCGATTCTGGAACCGTAGGGTTGGAATCGGTGCTGCAATAAAAATTTTCAAAGGAATCGATTCTCGAAGGAATCGTATTTAAATGAGTACCTTCTCTTTTACACCGTAGTCCTAATTCATATTAGGAAGGAAATATTCGTAACGATCTAAAGTACGATAACCAAATTACCAGTTTTCTCATGAAGTAAGAAAAAAATTAAAAAAAGCAACTAAAAGACCACGGCGGACGTCCGCCTGAATGTTCTCGCGCGGGATCCGAACGAATGGATTCGAGCGTAGTGGATTCGAGCGTAGTGGATTCGAGCGTAGTGGATTCGAGCGTAGTGGATTCGAGCGGAGTGGATTCGAGCGGAGTGGATTCGAGCGGCGCGGATTCGAGCGGCGCGGATTCGAGCGGCGCGGATTCGAGCGGCGCGGATTCGAGCGAGCGCATCCTGAGCCCGCCGCGAGCCGCCGAGGCGAGACGAGCTGTGAGAGAGAGAGAGAGAGACGGTCGAGGAAGCGCGCGGACGTCCAGAGGCGGCGGCGTTCGTGGAAGCGGCGGAGGGGAAAGAAAGAAAGAAATCGACGACGTCTGCCAGACTCAATCACGTGCCGCCCGCGGGGGCGCAAGGCGCGGTAAAAAAGGTAAAAAAGAAGAATCATTTTCACATCCCGCGATGGGGACGTGGGTTGCACCCGCATTTCGGGTAGACAAAGGCTCGAAGAAGAAATGTTTTATTTGCTTATTTATTACGTATTTATTTATTTATTTATTTACGTATTTATTTATTTACGTATTTATTTATTTACGTATTTATTTATTTACGTATTTATTTATTTACGCATTTATTTATTTACGTACTTACTTATTTACGTATGTATTTATTTATTTATGTATTTATTTATTTATTTATATATTTTACCAGATCAGTGGTATTACCACTTTTCAGGCGAGTAATAGCTTCAATTAAAATCTAAGTTTTTCGATGTTACAAGTAATTGTAAATTAGTTCACTATCATACCCCTATTTCTAAGGACATCTCCAGTGGGTACCTCTATGGTGATTTCCGTCAATTTTGTGAAATTGAATTCGTTTCTTCCATTTACATTCTTCCATTTTATTCGAGTAAGATCAAACTGTCGCGAGCGCAGATCTTTTACTCCTTTCAAACAAAAGCGGTTCAGCCATCCAGATGAGGCGATAATTGCGTGAAAGAAAGAACAAAATTGAATAGACGGAAAGAGTAAGAGGGGTCTGAATCACGTGCCAGGCCAATTAGTAGTCCTTCCTTTGTAGAGATTATTCCTCTTTTAGGTGATTTTCGATTGTGTGTTGACCCCTAATTCCATTCGCATCGCATTCTTTAAAGTCTTCCTCTTGCGTGTGACGGCGGTATCATGAGCGTGCCATCGGACCGGGCGGTGCCTGTCGAAAATTGAGCTGAGGGGACGGCGGCGGCGGTGAGAGAATTGGACGGGCAGGCGGAGCAGACGTGAACGTAGTGTGGTTGGACTGGGGGATGAGGCGCGTGGAAGGTGGACGGGCAGGCCTACGGACGATCGATAGAAGACGAGCAGGCTGGACAGGACCACGGCAGGGTGACAAACAGGCGTACAGGCGAGCAGACGTGCGGCGACGAGTCGGGTATTCGGTTACACGAACGAGTTCGGCATTCGGACGGACGGACAACGAGTAGGGTATTTGGGCAGACTGGCGACGAGCGTCCGTGCAGACAGGCAAACAGACAGGCGACTAGCGGGCGTGCAGGCTTATAGACGGGCCACGAGCAAGTGAGAAGGCATATGGACGGACGGGTGAGTAGAGAATTGACGGGCATAAAGTGGCAACGAGCGGGCAGACTGGAGTACAGACGGACGAGAGAAAGAGAGGCAGGTGTCCATATGGTGTCAAGCGGGTGGGCAGGCGTACAGATGTGCGACGAACGCCGGAGAGATATAAAGATGGTCAACGAGACGACGGGCAGAGGAATGGACAGGGGCGAGGGTGTGGACAGGCGTGCGGACGGGTGACTTGCAGTTGAGCAGGAGTACAGACGGGTGACTAGCGCGTGGACTGGCGTACAGACGGGTGACTAGCGCGTGGACTGGCGTACAGACGGGTGACTAGCGAGTGGACAGCCGTAAAGACGGGTGCCCAGCGGGTGGACAGGCGCACACACGGGTGACTAGCGGCTGGATTGGCGTACAGACGAGTGACTAGCGAGTGGACAGGCGTACAGGCGGGTGCCCAGCGGGTGGACAGGCGCACACACGAGTAACTAGCGGGTGGACAGGCGTACAGACGGGTGACTAGCGACTGGACAGGCGTACAGACGGGTGACTAGCGCGTGGACTGGCGTACAGACGACTGACTAGCGATTGGACAGGCATACAGGCGGGTGCCCAGCGGGTGAACAGGCGCACACACGGGTAACTAGCGGGGGAACAGGCGTATTGACGGGTGACTAGACAGGCCTACAGTGGGGTGGTGACTAGCGACTGGGCAGGCGTACAGGCGGGCGACTAGGGGGTGGACAGGCGTATAGACTGATGGCTAGACAGGCCTACAGTCGGGTGACTAGAGGGTGGACAGGCGTATTGACGGGTGACTAGCGACTGGGCAGGCGTACAGGCGGGCGACTAGAGGGTGGGCAGGCGTATAGACGGGTGACTAGACAGGCCTACAGTGGGGTGACTAGCGACTGGGCAGGCGTACAGGCGGGCGACTA
>BOPP01000057.1:2907980-2919986 GCA_017312745.1 Gryllus bimaculatus
GCCCTAGGGGGCGGGGAAGGAGCGGAAGAGCGGCGGGAAGTAGGGCGGAATAACGGGCCCGGGAAGCGCAGTCGGGGAGAGCGGCGAGAAGAGCGGCGGCCGAAGAAGGCGCTACCGGCCGCCACGGCGGACCGACAGCAGGGCGGCGCAAGAGGCGGGAACGACACGGCAGGGAGCCAGGGCGGGATAGAGCTGGCGCCTGTCTGAATGACAGTTGTGGCGTGCGTAAGGACGGCAGCGAGAGAGACGCGTCGCGGGACAGAGCGGCGTGGAGAGGGCGGGAAAGCGGGCGGGAAGAGGGCGGGAAAGAGGGCGGGAAGAGGGCGGGCGAGGCGGGACACGAGGGGCTGGCACGAGGGTCGTGCCGACGGGCGTGGGGCGATGGGCGGGGCGGAGAGCTGGGCTGTGCCTTCGCGCGGTGTGTGAGACAGGCGGCGGTAGCGCGACGCAGCATGGGGCGTCGCCGCCGCCTTCTCACCTCCACAACCACCACTGTCGCCCCAAGCTCCGTGGTTGTAACTCGTCTCCTGCCCCGCCGCCACCGCCGGCGGGCCGCCGCCTCGTCTTGCCCGTGTGTGGCCGGCAGCATTGTTTAATCTGTCGACGCGCCGGGCGGCGGGCCCCACCGCACGCCGCCTTCCGCCCCGCCGCCGGGCGCCCGGCAGTCCCTAACGGTCGGCGCATCGCGCCACGCGGGAGCGCCAGGCCCCTCGCCCCGGGTTCGTTTGGAGAAAGGAGTTGGAATAGGCTTCCACTGCACTGTTTAGATCTCTGCTCAGGTTTTTCAAGCTCTGTGTCAGAGCCTAATGTGGGTCCTGACCCCGTAGTTTGACGTAATGCTCGTACTGATTACCGTTATAAATTAGTAATTTTAAATATGTACTTTCGTAATGGTTTTTTTAAGAGTCATTCAACGTTTTTCCCTAAACAGAAGTTGAGCATTCCGGCCTCCATAACCAAAGTTTCAACAACCATTTAACTACGAATAATATCTAAGAAAACAGCATTAATCAGCTAAAGGGCAATTTAATAAGCATAGTCTTCAGAAGTTTTTCATTGTGATAAACTAAGAATACCTCGCCCACTTTCCGTTATTTACTTTCAAGAATACGTGAGGTGCAATCAGACAATTAGATATATTCGCTTATTTTCCAGAAAGGAAGAGTTGTTGGCAGACTAAAGTCCCATCTCGTTGCAAACGTATACAATTAGCCATAACGCTAGACATAAACATTAACATAAGTGATGGACTGTGATCTATTGCCTAACTAAACGTAAGAAAAACAAGTATTCTGTTGGTGTGTTTCGCTTCTGGTTTACTATTGATTGGATGTTGAGAATCGACTTCCAGGTTCACTGTGTCCCTGGCCCAAATGGCTTTTAGTTCTTTTCTACTCGACTTGCTCTCTCTTTCGATTCTCGATTTTGAAGTTAGCGTTCTTGTGATTGGTTCATTTCTTATGTCTTCTTAAGCATAAGCAAGAAGCTAGAAGCTGTAAAGTTAACGTCTTTTAAGTGTTACTGCTTTATGCGAACTGCATTGCGAATGAGTCGTCTTCAATGGACGTGTTCTACTTTTATGTTAACGCATGGCTTATGTTTATGTTTGCATTTTGTGATGGGGCCTTAACGGGTGGGGACGTTTCCTCCAGCGTTTCTTTAGCGGAACCCGGGCTCCTCTTCTAAGGCAGGTCGTAGGGCTGTTCGCGGAAAAGCCAGCATCGATGGCGCTGGCGACGCTGGCGGGCGTGGGTGCGTGTCGAGCATCGCAAGCCTCACGGGCAGGCACATGGCGCGCTTGGGCAGTTACAACTGGTCCGCCGGCTGCGGGGGCGGGGGCGGGGCGGGGCGCGGGGAGGGACGGGCGGCGCGGCGGTGCGGGTGACTTCCGCAAGGGTCACGTTCATCGTAGCGGAACGCGCCCGGGCCGACGTGGCCCTGTTCCAGCCCCGCCTTCGCCCCGCCCCCGCCCGCCTCGGCCCCGCCACCGACGGCGTCTGTCCAATTCGCCCGCGGCGCTCTCGATCTGCTTTCGAACAAAGCCGCTGCGAGGGCTCGGAAAGCACACTACGTCGTCTCTTGGCGCAGCTGAACTAACTTTCATTTACACATATTGACGAAAGATATAGTTTTAGATTGAAGAAATTCTGCTTCCTGGCTAAAGTGAAAATGAATGTGTGGCAGAGACAAAATGCTCATATACTTGAACGAAATAGGTTTCGAATGAACGATGATCTACATTCATTTGGTTGTTGGCGGCGTGGCACGTGCTCGGAATTTTAACTTTCGCATGTTTGCGCTTTAGGATACATGCAAGATTATCAAAATCATAGGCATTCTTTAAAAACGTTATAAGAATTGTGGAGAAATTGTAGTTGCTATTGTAAGCCATGCAGCTGATAAGCAATCGTCCCTGGACCACGATACTTTATCTTCTGCACAATCCAGTAGCTTTCCGAGACTCATAAGCTGATGAAACATCCCCTGGACATACTACAGGATGTATGATGCAAACACAGGACGGTAAGAAATCATCAGCAATGTTGTTAAAACCTGCAAACAAACTGAAAACTGTGCGCTTACAGTGTTTTGTAACGCCGCTTTTAGTTTTCGTGCACAAAGCCCCAAACGCGGTAACGCAACCGCCAAATCCACCATGTGAGCGCCTCTCCTACTGCGAGCTCCCAGGCTGCACCTCGCAGCTCCTCCCGCAGGCATCCTTCGTCCGCATGTCGTCCGATGCATTCCCCGCACCGTGTTGGCCGAGGCTGCTCGCACCCACCGGCACCGCACCGGGCCGCCACTGGCCACCGGCCACGCGCACGCCAACGCACAAAATAGCTACAGCCAGCGCCACCGCCACCTCCGCACGCCACCGCCACTCCGCTACTACCGCACGCCACGCTCCGCTACGATGCTGCCGCCACGCAATAGCCACAGCTAGCCGCAAGCGCCAGCGCCACGGCCACCGCTACCCGCAGTCGCCACAAACACCAACACGATCACCCACAATCTCACCAACTCACCTGACCACACACCAACCACCGCATCGCACCGCCACCATCACCATTCGCCACCATCACCACGCCACCGCCAACCCACGACACTGCTACCTACCGCCACCACCGCCGCACCGCTGTTTCCTCCGCCACTGCCGCCGCCGTCGCCGACGCATTCCCCGTTGCCGCCGCCGCCGCCGCGGCGTGGAGTGACGCGGGTCGGCTGCGTAATGGGCCTCATTTGCCCGCCGGCCTCCGCCCTCGGAGGTTAATTGCCGTCTCCCGCCCGCCTGCCCTTCCTCGGCCCTGCCCCGACGCCCCGACGCCGCTCCTTCAAGAGGACGCCTCCAACGACTGCACGCGCTCGGCCGTTCTAAGCTCCAGGCGCTTCTCTTACTGGCGTTGAGATTACGTTGATCTGTTCACGTAAAATTTCGGAAAATTTGATGAGCTAAATTAATTTAATTTAAAATTATGCTTAGTGCATCTTAACAATAGGACGAGAACACAAAAACCACCTCTTGAAACCACCACAACTAGAGAATACGTGGAAAAAACGAGAGGAAATAAAATGTTCTTAATTCTTATTCCATATCTCGGATTTTTGTTCCCTGTCTGTAGTGCGTTCATGCCTTAATGAACTGTAAACTTTTGTACTCCAAGCTGTTTACGAGCAGACAGAATGACTGACCGCTTAAATTTTCGTGAAAATTTGTTTCTTGGTTCGGCGATGTGTTCGCTCTGACGAAAGTACGGCTTTGAAGTGTCTTACCACAATCATTGTTATTTCTTCAAATTAAGAACTGTATAAGTAATTCCGTTTTACATTCTATGCACACAAGAACAGACCACTACACGTCATTATGACATTTGTTATTTGTCAAACATTTCGTTTTACACACAGCACCTAAATAATTATTGATAATGTACGTGAATGCTCATATTTAATGCTATCAGTTACTTCTTTTGCTCATGATGCTCCGGATCAATACTACGAAATACCCCAATGATATGCACATATTTAATTTAATTGCGGAATTCATAATTCTGTGTATTATATGACATGCTTTCTAATTTTAAAATTTGGCGTTTAAAACCGTAGACATTAAACTCAACCAAAGTTCTTTTATGGACGAGGGAATCACGTGACGATGGCACGTGCCAGAGGCAGATGACTGTGCACAGGTGCTAGGCGGGATGGCAGAGTGTGTACGTCATGGATTGTTGGTCAGCACGTGTTGCGCCGAAGAAGTAAGAGTGAAATCGACTTGCGTCATTCTGCTTGCGTCTATTTCAACTTGCCTATTGCTTGCAAAACCATGAATATGCTACATGTTGTTTGTGGCTCGGCGTAGTTACAGTAGTGGCGTTTTCGCTTGACTGACTTCTGCATCAATATTCAATAAGCTCGTACGTTTTACAGAGAACGCTAGAGTACTAAACTGTTAAATTGCTGTTGTCGTGTAGCAGTTCGCTTTGTTTGTTCTACCTTCTGATTGTCTCGGTCGTTCTTGCTGTACAAACGGAAAGAAATCAACGCAGTTAAAAGCACAAAAGACGATAAGTATATAGGTTGTAAATCAGAAAGTATACCGTACATTGCGAATTCCAGCAATTATTGCCTTCCCACAATCGCTCATCGAAATGCCCATTAAAACTACGAAAAATTATTCTGTGGGAGACTTCCTTAAGTCAGAGGTTAATGGAGCGTTTTATTGAAAGTAAACTGACGTGTTTGAATAGCTGCATGTTTGCTCTGAAATGTTGTATGCCCCAACCGTCGGCATACATCGTTCGGAGAAAGCGACCTCTCAAAATTCAAGCAATGGGCAGGGACTTGAGGGATATAACGAACAGGTACGTCTATCGTTTCAATCGAAATAGCCATCTGTCGAAATAAACTTTCCTATATGCAAGTGTTTTCCATTCTTAACATCTCTCATCTCTTCTCACTACATTGCTTCAACGACTATTACTGCCATGACCTGGCCGTGAAATTGCTTTCTCTCATTAAAAACCTAACCCCTTTCAAACTGTCAGTTACAGTCGACAGTGGTAATAGACATAACACTTAGTACGAACGTTTTGCAGCAATTGACAGCATTGCAGCTCGAGTAGCGCATGCGCAAATGCTGAAAAGAGGTATAGAGTGATCAAGAGAGAGAGCGAGCTGTCGATTGCTGCAAGCTACGCTATGCAAGAAGTCCCTTTTCTCTGGTCAACTTCCTCGATGGACCAATCGCATTTCAGTACTTTATTCCCTCATCGCTGCCCTCTTCAACGATCACGACTCACCACAGCGAGTAGCGCTTGCGCAGATGCTCGAAATAGTGTGGAGTTTGTGCACGCCATAGCGTCAGCAATATCGATCTTTTGCGCATGCGCAGACGCACTAAGATGGTGCGAAACTTGAACTGCGCATGAGCAGAAGATCCATAGTGTTTTCCCGTTAGAGGCGGCACAAACTCTCTACTATAGAGCGATCAAGAGAGATTGCTGAATGCTAAGCTGTGGAAGAAATCCGTTTTCCCTGGCCAACTTTTCAAATGGACCAATCGCATCTCACTGCCGTATCCGTTGCTAATCCTTCACCACTGCCCTCTCCATCGATCACGACTCCTCACCC
Source organism: Gryllus bimaculatus (assembly GCA_017312745.1). Classification (NCBI taxonomy): domain Eukaryota; kingdom Metazoa; phylum Arthropoda; class Insecta; order Orthoptera; family Gryllidae; genus Gryllus; species Gryllus bimaculatus. The sequence goes on from BOPP01000057.1 coordinate 2,913,606, forward strand.
GCCACCTCGCGCTCCAGCCGCCGCCGCGTTCGCGGTGCTCCGTAAACAAGACGCTGGCGGCTGCAGCAACGGCGTCCATGTTTGGATTGCTGTTGAGAGCGCTTGCTCCGATGGCCGGCCGATCGCTGCGATGCGCCTCCTAAACGGGGATGAAACGACAGCGGCGCAGGCGGCGGCGGCCGTGTCAACACCAGCCGCCGCGCGGGCCGCTTCCTCCCCTCCCCTGCCCTCCCCTACCTTCCCCTCCGCGTTCCGTGTACCCCCTCCACCTGCCCCGAGCGCGTCCTGCGGAGCTCGGTCGCCGGGCCGGGCGCGTCCTTCGAGTGGCAAACACCCCGCGCCCTTCCTCGGAAAGAGGTCGCGGCGTCGGGTTTCAAGGGATTCGACGCGATACCTCCTCTCCTACGGTCGGAAGCTACCCACCCCGCTGGAGGATTGGGATGGACCGCGACTCTGGGCCCGTTCAGATATTTAACACAAGTTGATTCGTTAACCAAGTGAAAACAGGCAATGTTACCAACCAATGATTGAATCGTTTATTTCAGAAACCCGTCAAACGCCAGAATCTAAAGTACGCGTTAGCGGCAGGTTATTGTTCCAAGGAGATACACACACCGTTTAGTGCACATTTATATGAAACACATTAATTTATCAACTGCTTTAATAAATAAACATATTTTAAAATCCGATAAATTGGGAGATTTCCTCTTAGTTTTCTGGAGATGTGGCATTTGGTTTTTGACGAGTTTCTGAAATAAACGATTCAATAGGTACTTCTATAAACGTATTAAAGGGGTTTCAGTTAAATACTTGTAAACGATACAATTTAAATACTAATTCTCTACAAAAAATGTGAATATTGTAAACATTGCTATCTACATGCTAAATATTCAAGAAAGGAATGCTTTGATTAAATTATATTACGAGATTTTAATTTAACAAGCCATCTTCTAGGGTCCATGCAAAATATCTAGTTCCTAAATGGAAAGTAAATAAATAAAAAAGTATGGTTTTTGTTTTATGAATTTCAAATCGACGTGTCAATTTTTTGGTATTCCGTCCATCGGTAGTAATGATTTTTTTCGTTCCTTCCCTGAATGCGTGATTTTTATATAGCAACGAAGAGCTAAGAAATGAACTCACCGAAAAAGTACCCACTCCTACAAAATCCTCATGTTTAATTTCACGCCTTCAATCTTCACAGCTCAGGTTAATTCCAAGCGACGTTGTTTAATTCCAAAAACAGGATGTGTGGACTTAGCTTGTCTTGCTCGCCGCCAGGGCGCAGGAAAAGACTAGCATTCGCAGCGGACAGGACCCTGCTAGGCGCTGCTAGACGTCGCCGTGTAGATCTCTTGTAATCTCCCTCATTAATGAGACACGTTCTTCAGGACGCGATGGCGGATTACTCGCAGCACCGTCCGTTAAGCTGCAGCGCCGCTTTTTTGTATGTTCGCGAAGTTTTTGAGATAAGCCACGCTACAAAATGAGGACTACCCTGTCGCTGAGATTCGCCGTGAAGTGTTTTGCTTGGGAAGTAATATTTCTATTTGGTGAATTTGTCTGATTGAGACAGGTCACAAACCCCTAGTCTGGTTTTCCTGGTTGACTTGTCCGTTCAGTTTTTCAATATTTTCTTTGGCTCCCTTCAAAAGTCAAGTTCTCACCGTTCTTAATTCACCTTTTGGTGCATTAGTGCATACTCAAATTCCTGACATCATTTATCAAGTCTACATGAACTGCCCTCTGATGTCGTAGCATGATTTTTGCGTCTCGTGGTGTTTTTAGCTATTTTAAAATGTAGATATATGAAATTAAGATAAATGATGAAAATATTACGTAGTAAAAGAATCACATTTGTCTGAATGGGACAAATTCAACGTATAAATAATTTAATTTGATGACTTATTTTACGCGGCGAGACTCGGGTCATCAGGCCCGCTCTTCCGCCTGACCACGCAAATTTCGCTACGCTCCTACACCCTCTACCGAAGAAACGGGGTTATTTCTTGGACGACAGAACAGGTTTGCGACTGAAAATTTGAATTTAGCTCAGAGTTGTCATTTAGGCTTGAGGATCGTCTACATGCAAGCAAATCTACTAACATGGGCCAGCCGGCTTTACTTCCTCTCTGAAGAAAGGCGCGCGAAGGAATTTTTCGCCCTTAATCCACGGCTTCCATCGGGTTTGGACCAGCCAACTCGGGTATACCAGTCTGATGCGCTAACGTTACACCAGCGCTGATGTTCATGCTACAGCGATACTCGTGACTTCTGAGCTATGACTCCCTGAGCATGTTTGAATACCGATAACGAATTGGAAAGTAATTCATCGACTCTCTTTGATGCTCTTATCTCGTTGATCGTCCCGGATCGCTTCCAGTTTGATCCCAACAGCCGTCGGTATGTGCTGAGCTCAGGGGTTGCGGTCGGGATCCGAGGCGCTTTCGGGGCTGCCTCCGCCCGCGTGCCCGCTCAGGGGAGATCATAATTTAAGCGGGATAAAGGCTCTCGTGATTAATGGTCGACCCGTATCGCCTTTTATTGCCGGCTGAACACGCGCCCTGTGCCGCTGGCTGCCTGCAGCTGCGGGGGTGCGCTCCACTGGTGGTGGCGGTGGTGGCTGCGATTGTGTTTGGTGTTCTAAGCGAAATAAAATGAGAGAAACACTCCACTTCAATATCTGTACTGTCAAAAATGGGTATGTAAAAATCTGGAGGGAAAAAAGGATGAAAATAACGATAAGCCTAACTGGGAATCGTAATAAAAAACAAATTTCGTTGCCAATATTCACTTTACATCCCGAAGTGAGTGATTTATGGTTTTTGTTTTGACACAACGCTGGTAAATGTGACAACGGATATTGGTTTTACGATAGAACGAAAAGTGACTTGTGGGCGGGCGTCCTTTAAGGATTTTACCGTTCGTTAAACACTATCCAAACAAAGCAGTTGTAACTAAAAATGGCGTATGAGTCTCTTTATTCAAAAATAAATGACATTTTTTTTTCTCCTGAAATAAGATGATACTATTATGAAAACTATTGAACGTTACACAACCGATAATACTGCAGACTCGGTTATAAACCTCGGCTATCATCTCTGCTTACAAACTTGAACCGCATCTGTTATTTACTCAATATCATCCTAATGACGTTAATAACTTTCTATCTTCGAAGTCCTCAATTGCGCGTTTTAATGAACCTAATATTTAAAGCAGATACTGACGATCCGCGGTCTGGAGAAGCGATAGTTTGGGCAGGGACGTAGTCATTGAGCAGCCGCTTCGGTCGCTGAGGGAATTGATGGTGATGGCGGTGGTGATGGTGCCGGGAGGTGAGGAGGGAGCTGAGCGCCGCGGGGCGCTCCGTGGCCGCATGCCGGCTGTAAGCCCCTTCGACCAACCGCGGCGTTCGTGACGCGTCGTGTTTCGACCGAACAAATCATCTAATTCTTTCGATTAGTGATTTATATCCGCTTCATCCCGATTACTGTCGGAGAAGAACATCCAGCCACGTTATGTATGCGCGGAATAAAATGTTTCGTGTGAGATATACATTACGTTCTCGCTGTCGAATTTGTCAAATTAGTCATATTTTTTCACTAGAAGATGATGGAAAAAATCTTCAGCCACACTTTATGGTCATAAGAACTGATCCAGCATATTTTAATACGAATGAGACAATTTGGTTCATTCTGTGCTTTGTAACTAAGCAATTTTTCTCTCACGTATCAAAAATTACCAATATATTATCAAGAAAGTCCACGTGTAAGATCATGGGTATGTCCGATTACAACGTTTCTTTCTTCGTGTTTTTTTTTCTTACTCAAGTACTCATAAAATCTAGGCAATGATAAAATGTACTGATGAAATCCATGTATTGTACTGTATATTATATCATTTTCGTTTCTACTCAAACCACACATTGTTAATTTACATCTCGGACTGCGCGCTGACCACAAGCGCCACTCTCACCTGTGGCGGATGAGATAACGCCGCCATAATTAGACGGGAACCGCAAACGCCGATATGGTCCGAATCGCCACAATCAAGGTGCTCGACAATCAACATCCCCGAGCGGTACCGTCGCCGCGAGGCGCGGTGTTTTTTCTTTTCTTTTTTTTTTTTTTTCTTCCTGTTTACACGGAACGCGCCGCCGGCCCTACTCCGCGCGGTTACGAAACGTCGACGGATGCTGCGATTAGCCTCCGACGTGAGAAAGGTCGCCGCACCGCAACGTGGCGCGCGCGCAGTGGTCGGAGGCCGCGTCAATGCTAAACACGAACAATGATCATATGCACGAATTCACGATGACCTAAAATTCCCTCCTATAGCCCCGCTCAGCGCCCGCATCTCCGAAAAATTATTCAACGAGCTTCATAACCTTATATATATATATATATATATATATATATATATATATATATATATATATATATATATATCTCAAAACAAACAATGATTCTTTAATTAGATCGCTGGTGAGGTAGATACATACCAAATATTAAATACGGTAAATTGAAGGTGTTGTCTGGTATCCAAAATTTATTTTGCTAAAAAACGTTTCGATCGCATAGCGATCATTCACAGAGCTTGCAGCTTCCGGGCTGAAGCTGGTCATGTAGGTTTCGTGATTTTCCAAAGAATTCCATGTAATATTCAGCTCATGTCTAATAATTTTTTTCCGGAAGATTTTCTATCCAAGAATTTTTAACATAATTACCACTTTAGAATCATATAGTTATTAACTCAAGTAATTTAATGACAATGAAATCTTGCAGCAATGAAAAAAAAATAGTTTGCGAGTGTCGCAGCTTTTTTTCTCTGTTAACATGCATTTGTGGTAATATTTTCAAAACTATTCACACTACAAACCTATTCCCATCGGAATTTTCCGATTCGTAATGAAATCTTCTTTGAGCCAGGAGTTCAGAAATATTCTATCAGCTCATTTTTAATATTATTGAATACTTCAATGTGTCATATTAGTGCGTGAGTGATGTTTTTAATTTACTCTCGTGTATCATTCTCGTTGGCCGGTGTGGCAGTCTTAGCATAGGCAATCTAAATTTTACCATTTCTAGTAGAATTATATAAAATTCACGCAATACTATGTCTTACGTCGCATTTCGCGTGCCGTTCGGTCCACTGTGCAACCGCGTGCGATCGGAGAGAGTGTGTGTGTGTGTGTGTGAGCGCAACGCTCGCCGGTGATAATTTTCCCGCGCGATCTGCCGCGTGCACCTGGCGGCTGATTGTGGTTTTGGCGCCAAGACGCCCCGGGCGCCGCCCTTTGTCCGCGTGGCGCTTCGCGGAAGGACCTGCGACGCAAGTGGCCGCCATGCGCGCCCACCGCCGGGGAAGTACGCGGCGAGTGGTGGGATGTGGTCGTTTCGGGAAGGGAGTGCGGTACGCGGAAGAAATGGGAGGTGGTGGTGGTGGGAAAAGCACCCTCAGGCCGTATTGATTACGTTAATCTGAGATGTTTTTAATTTAATTTTTATTCTCGTAACGCAGGTAATCTAAATTTTAACGATGACGTGCGGAGCGGAGTGTCAATGGCATATTTGGACTGGAAACTGAATTAACATTGATTTCCATAATGTATTCAATTACAGATCACGAGTTAATTTGTGCTTCGTCTAGATTTTAATTTTTTATTATATATATTAAAAAAAACTTATTTTTAGAGTGTGTCATTTTATTTATATCTACAAACAAAACCACCATTTCGACCATCTCCTTTAAAATACTTTCAAAGCGATGTATTTCTCGTGCTGAGATGTTAGTTCTCGAATTTACGATCCACGAACGTGGCAATGATTTAAACCAATAACTGGTAACATAATTTACCAAACTGCTGTAATGATACAACACGCTTTAGTATCGATATCTCAGTAATATCGATATCTCTCGAGTAAGTTTATCCTGCGTCACTGATTCCAATTAACTTCAATTAGTCGACATGACGGGGCGTCATTATGTTAGCTTCAATTAATATTTTCAAATAATAATTATTTTAAAAAAATCCCCATTTTATTTTTAACTGTTTTAAATGTCCGCGTAATAATATTCCCAATTTTTGAAACTTCCCCTGCTTGAATAACATAATCAACGATAAGAAAACCAGCGTGTCACTTGCAGTGTATCGGCGACGCGTGTGGAATCCCACGCGACGTCTCGCCGCCACAGTGCGCCCTTTGTGCCGGGGCGGGCGGGCGTGTCGCCTCGCGCCACCGCCTATCGCCCCTACCCCTCCCGCTGTTGCCTTTGTGCGGAGCGGGGCCAGGCACCTCCGCGTGCCGCCCGGTGTAAAGATTTAATGTGCGCCATTATCTTCGCGTAAGGTTCCAGATTCCACCTGCCCGCCCGCCATCCCGC
>BOPP01000057.1:2927549-2940782 GCA_017312745.1 Gryllus bimaculatus
ATCACCACAACCACCACCACCACGACCACCACCATCACCACCACCATCATCACCACCACCATCATCATCACCACCACCATCATCATCACCACCATCACCATCACCACCACCATCATCACCTCCACCACCACAACCACCACCTCCCCAACGCCGCCTCCACGGCCGTGCGCGCCGCGCGCCCCGAGGCACCTCGTCGCAGCCGGTCGCCGGCGCTGTCGCCCGCGGTCGCTCCCATTCAGCAGCTGCGCGTGCTCCATTCATTACGAGGCGGCAAAACGACCGTTCGGACAACCCGCGAGCCATGGGGAGGGGAGGGGGGCGGCGAAATCAATCTGATTTGGCCGGACGTCAAATCCGCCCAAGGCGCTTCGCGGGCAAAAAACCGCGCGTTGGCGACGGCAGAAGAGGTCGTTGAATCGTGACACCTGCCGCGACCCAGGCCCTCGCCCCCCGGCGGCAGGGAGGGCCTTTCCGAAAAGGCGATGCTCCTATTTGGTTCAGCGCTCGCTCTGCGGGACGTGCTTGCCAGAACACCCCCCTCCCTTCTCTGTGTTTTCGCTGCTTGTTTACGCCCGGATTTACTAACGCGGCTATTGAATGCGGAGAAAAAAGCAGTGTTTTTTTACAAGGGGCTGGCTATGTGGGGTCTGTTTTTTTTCGGTCCTGGCCGTTCCAGCCTCGGAAGTGTTTCCGTAATCGTGCCATGTGAAGAATCTTCGGAAGAAATTAGCTACAAAAATAATTAGAAATAAAAGTGCATCTGAGGAAAGTCCTATATTTTGGTTGAAAGTCGTATCTGTTGTTCATCGAAATAAGAAAAGAATTTCGTGTCTTGCCGTATTCCAGAAAAAAAACTGTCTGTTTCTTCATTAAATTTAATCACATTTTTACATATATAATGCGAACTCTGTTACTCGGATAGTTTCTCATGATGCATGTTAATTCCAGTTTCATGCTCTCTATTCACAGGGGATTTGTTTACCGGGCTTTTGTTATTTCAAATCTTTAAAACTCGTTTCTCTCTTTGAGTTTGGATGTCTTCAATCCACTCCTTCGCAGCGGGGAGTGCTGTCGATGTCCCATTGACACGTTGTCCTCCGACGGCAATTACTTTCATTCTCCCGAAGACAATTCGCCGAGAAAAGAACTACAATGAATTGTCCCGAAACACTTTCGTCGTTTTCACAAAAAGTGGTTTCGTCTGTCCTCGAGTGTATGGAGGGAGCGATTATCAACACACAACGCAAGCAGGCCGCAGCCCCTGGCACGCCGACTCTACCACTCAACTCCACTGTTTTTACAGGGAGCTGACATTACAAATAATGGATGTAAATTGCATTATTATGTGTAATGCTTCGGTGCCTTGAATTGCCCTGCTCAGTGTTAACAATGGACGGGAGAAGGATCGGATCGTCCCGGCCGGGCACCTGTGGTGGGTTCATTGCACCGTGTCGCGCCTCCCAAAAACTCCTCCAGAACACTCTTGGGGGTGTGATGCGTGGCTGGGAGCGTGGACTTTGTGTTGCTGCATTGTATTTAAAGGTGTTTTTCCTCCCCCGGCCCGGGGCGCCTCAGGCTGAAAGCCATCTAGAGGCGTCGGCGTGGGGCGCAAGTGTAACTACGAGGTGTGAAGGGGCGTGTCGGCGTTATATATTCATGACCTGTGATAATGATAATGCCCCGCTGCTACAGTTTCTGGCAGCTGTTTGGAAGACAGTTTTAAACGTACGGTTTCGGATGACTGAGTGAAGCAGGGTTGCATTAAAATCTCGTTTACTCGAAGGGAAAATCAACTTTACTTTCGTACTCTATAAAATTTCCATTCTAACGCGGAGATATTCATACGAAAATATTCAAAGTTGGGTGATGAGTGAAGCTTCATTTTAGACGCCCCGAAACATTCCAACAGTTTCTCAAACATATCAGCCACAACATTCCTCTCCCTGACAGAACCCTGCACTCGGTTTTGTGGTCTCGACCCGCTGGAGCGTGAATATCCGCTACTCTTTTGCAGTCGTCGCTCTCCTCCCGCTGCACTCTCAGCAGCAAAGCGTTGGACTTCCTACATTGAAGAGCCCCCCGCCCCCCCTCGTCCAACCACTAAAACCACCTCGATTACAACCGAACCAGGCGGAGAAGTTTGTTGGCCGGCTGCGTTTGCTGCTACGGAACGGAAATTTTCACTTAATCTCGGCAACTGCTTCGTCACTGCACGACGGCGGAGGCCGCTAGAACTGTTCGAGTCTCGCCGCCGCCGCCGCTGCCGCCTTCGAAAGCTTTTTACTCCTGAGCGGCCGCGCCGCGCGCGTTCTCGATGGGTTTGGACGCTGGACCCGCGGCGTTGCCAAGTGATTTGCGTCGATATTCGTGAGTTTTAGCCGAAAAAAATATTATCTCTAGAATGTGACGCCGAGAAGAGATGAAATCCCAATTTTCTGCCAGTGTCGAACTACAGAAGTGTTGACATTTCATCTCTGCAGAAGGACAAACTGTTTGATTTTCCTGAACTTTCATCCATGGGAAAACATCATCTGAATATTTGCTACGGAAGGAACAAATTTTTCACTTCTAATTTGTTTTGTGATCACGTACTTTTTCTTCGTTATTTAGAAAGCTCATTTATATAGATTATTTTAAAATAACTTATTTTATTAAGAACTCATTATAATGAAAGGTACATTTTTGGATATTTAGGAGAAAACAAAATTTAATTATATTAAACAAAATACAGTTTTTACGTTGATGCACTGTTTTAATTCTTTTCAACTATCCAACGTTCCGAACCTAATTTTGGTCTTCATTAGAGCTACACATCAAAACTCATACCTCAGTTGCTTACCCTTATTATTCATGCAATCCTTGATTACGATTACGTCAGTTAAAATATTTTGAAGTAACGTGTTATTGATTTCGCTGCGTCGTTATGAAACGAAGAAATTTGCAACTTCAAATAGCAACTTTGGTATTACGAAAGTACCTACACGTGAAGAAGCGAAAACCGCGAGGGATGGTGGGAAGGGTGGGGTGGGGTGGGGGGCGTTCCCGCGAGGCGCCGCGCGGGCTGGCAACGCGGCGAGGCCGAGGAGAGGAGATGAGAGGATTTGGTGAAGGAGCGAGGGCCATCGATCTGCGCGAGCGTTGCGCAGCTCTCAGCGCAGCGGAGGATCCTCACGCGGCGCGCAGCCAGCGCTGCGCAGACCGCCTCTCTAATAGGATTGTCGATGTTTTCGTAAAAGAGTCGATTTTTTTAAAACATAACTGTATTAACTCCAATGCTTTTTTAATACCCATGTATTAACGCCTATGTTATTTAAACATCGATGTATTAAGGCCGATGATTTTGTAACATCGATGTATTAACGCCGATGTTTTCGTAACATCGATGTATTAACGATCGTAACATCGTAACATCGATGTAATTTTTGTAACATCTGTGTTTTGTGATCGATGTTTCTTTTTTCTTTTCCGATGTTTTGTTTCTGAAAGAAAATGCTCGTGATCACAACACTGAAAGTTAAAGAATGAAATATAACTGATGGTAATACTGTTAGTTTATATGTTGGAACCAAAGGAACGCTGTTTGTACTCCCTTCATCGACCAAACTCTTTCGCCCGAGATGACCTCCATGCCCTTGTATTTCCTGTTAGTTTTTATTGAGAAGTGGTTAACAATTCTGCTGTATGTGTAGGGTCTGCCCTTTTTATCGTGTTCAGTGAATTGATAAACTTGAGGATTGTTAAATTAAATTTTGTTGCACACGAAACGGCATCTAAACCAGCTTGAAAAAATCGATGTTAAAAACACCGTTAGTTTTTAGTCGATTTATTATTATTATTATTATTATTATTATTATTATTATTATTATTGATATTATTATTATTGATATTATTATTATTATTATTAGGGAGTTGTCACGCCATAGCGAACAGCGCTATCGATGCGCAAATACACGAACGTGATGCGAAACTGGAACTGCGCGTGCACCGAAGATCGAAGTTGTTTAACGTTCGAGGATGCACACACGCCCTAATATCGACGTTTTACTTTCGAGCATCGCTGTTTCATTATCGGTGTCGAGAGCGGGAGAGCGTGCGCCGGGGCGAGCGTGGGTCCGCGTGTGCGTGCGGCGAGCGAAGGCCGCGGGGGCGGACGCAGTCGGGCAGAGAAGGGCGCTGGCGAAACACGGCCGCCGAAGTGAATGGCGCCGTGGTGCTTGTGCCGTTTGCTCGCCGCGCCAGCGTCGGTTCTCAACAGACGTCTCTCGTTTTAACACGGTGTTACAACACTTATGGGTGGTAAACAAATGCGTGACGTACCCGGCGTAGCTCACAATCCACTACGCTGGGGATAGACTTACGTAATGTGATTGATTTAGATACACAAGGTTCTAGTTTTATTGCTTGGAACTGTTCTTTAGTTCTATCTGGTTGTAGCTGTGTTAGTCTGTAAAGCGACTTTGATTTATCACGTGCCATTTGCGGAAGGTGAAACGTTACATTTGCTCTCACAGCGTTATTATATTCTGCTAGGGTAATTAAAACTCTGCAACGTAAGCTGCAAAATCTTTAGGAGAATCTCTGTGTGAGTGGAAGTTTTGAATAGATCCTCGGTGGTAAACAAATGCGTGACGTACCCTGCGTAGCTCACAATCCACTACGCTGGGGATAGACTTACGTAATGTGATTGATTTAGATACACAAGGTTCTAGTTTTATTGCTTGGAAACTGTTCTTTAGTTCTATCTGGTTGTAGCTGTGTTAGTCTGTAAAGCGACTTCGATTTATCACGTGCCATTTGCGGAAGGTGAAACGTTACATTTGCTCTCACAGTGTTATTATATTCTGCAAGGATAGTTGAAACTCTGCAACTTGAGCTGAAAAATCATTAGCAGAATCTCTGCGTGATTGGAAGTTTTGAATAGATCCTTCGGATTTACGAGTAGATTCCGGTAAAATCAAGTATTTGTGGTTTTTACACAGTTCCATTAGTGGTTGTGTTGGGCATGCAAATCCTGATATCAATGTCTCCAGCCCTCTCCGAAACGATTCCATCTCCAAACCTCACGAACGTAACTTCCGCCACTCTCCACTCTCGTCATGATCCAGCAGTTCCACCCGGCCGGACTCCTTGAACGGAGACAATGTTGCCTTGGGTGAAGGGTCCGCTCTCGCCGCCCCCGCACCCCCGTTGCGTCACCCCCCTCTCCCTCCCCCAGCCCCTCCGCACCCCAGCGCTTGCGGCGGCGGCGGGCGCTAATGGCGCGCCCATTACGCGCCGAATGGACCGCGCCGCGCGGGTGAAAGCGGGCGACCCTTCACCGACCCGGATCGCGCGCGCGCGCGCCAGGAAATGCAGTCGCCGCGCGCGCATGCGCCGTCGCGACCCGCCGCCAGGTGGCGTGGCGTGGCGTGGCGCGAAGGAGACAGCCCACGTTCCGGTGCCGTTTTTCATTTTCCCTTCTCCAGTTACCCTGGAGAGGCGGGAATGTATTTACGTTTGGGATACCTATTCCCTGCAGCCGGTGAGGCTTTTGCAGATTGCAAGGGCGGTATCTTAAGTAAACTAATTAGAACTCGAAAGGATGTAGGTATTGTAATGGCCCATAGGCCTTCGGCCTAGCCACATAGGATCAAGTAAGCTGATTTGTTTGTAATAAATACCTATTAAATAAATAAATAAATAATAATAAACTAATTTATACTAACTTAAAACTTATTACATTTCCGCTTTGGGAATTGTTTGTTTTGTTTAGTCATATTGATGTTTAGATTAGTTCTTTGTATTCTTGTTTCTTCTTTTATTTTTGTTCATTTTCACACGTATTCATTGTTACGCTATATTTACAATCCTATTCATTCATTCATTCATAAATTTATTCTTTCATTCATTCATAAATGTATTCATTTATTTAACCATTCATAATTTCATTCATTTATTCATTCATTCTGCGGTGCGGCGGATGGCCAAGGGTATATTTAGGCGACGGAATCTCGCGGGTGAGAGCGGGAGTTTGGTTCTACTTACGAAAATGCTGATGGGAGACTGGTGACTATAGTTGTACCAGTTTCTCGGTGAGACTCGCCGGCTAAGATGGCTGAGAGCAATGCTGAAGCAATCGGTTGACTTTGGTCGGGGGGGGGGGCGGTTCGAGACCAGACGATGGCGGACTTTTGCCATTAGCTAGAAGGCTAATTTTGATTGGGCCGCTGTCTGGAGAATTCTAGCGGCCGGTTGCTCTCACGGATAGTTATCCGTGGTTTTCCCGATCATTTCCGGGCGAGTGCCGGATCCGAACTGTAACAAACGGACGGACGAAGACCCTACGCTAACTAATCAATTAATCGGGGTGACTCACGTCGTTATTGCCAAGGTGGGTGAAGTGAAAGGACGGATAGGGGCTGCTGGCTTCGCTATCTGACCTGTTTGGATACACTGTAGTTGCACCCTGGGTTCGACTTGGCTGTGCCCCCCCCCCCACACACACACACACACGCACATAGTAACTCAGGGGAAATTAATGAGAGGCACGTTTCAACGCTTGTGATTGGCGAATGATTCCGGTACCATTCAGAGCAGCTCAGGGTAAGCGTCGATCAGGCGAAGACCTCCCTCCCCCTTTCAGGATATGTTCTACATCGCAATCTGATGTAAGATCGCAAAATGCCCGTTTTTTTTATTTATTTATTTTTATTTTTTACTTACAATTTCCGTTGTAATTCTACATTCCTTCATGTTCAAAGTTCCGGAACAGTGCCAATCTGTGAATAATATTCAGTGAGTTCCAGAATCTCCAGTGAATACATTTAGATTGCAATACCGCCATCTCCCTTCCTTCTGGTATAATACCTTTTCACTTAGTCCTCGAGACATCTTTTGGTCATTAGCGTGCTTACTTAGGTCTTTCGTTTTAGGTCATTGTTTCTAATTTTCAGGGTGTAAATCACGAAATCCACCAATAAAAATCGCATTTAGAACATCGAGCCGTGTTGTCGCAGTATTATTTCGAAATCAGCTCTTCCGCCTCGTCCCTTATCCTCTCTTTTACATCTCGGCGATGGGCTTGGTTATATAGTAGATTACTCTGGTGAAATTTACGTTTCAGGATCTTCGCAGAGCTAAACGGGGTTTGCTCACGTTATTCACAGCGAGTTCGATTAGTGTGTAAATTTCGCGCATATATAAAGACAATCGCTTACAAAGCTGGTTGTTCTCCGCCCGAACAATTTTATTACCGCAATGACGCCCAGTTTGCAAAGTGAGCTAGTAAACCGGTCTGGCTTTTGGTAGTAGAGTCGCCGTGCGAATATCGTTCCGACCGGTCGAGCTGAACTTTTCCGTCCTCGTGCCGCGACCGCGACTCGCTCGACCACTCTCTTTCCGCTGTAACTACTTTTTTTCTTGTGTCTTTTACTTGCGCTTATCTTAATCCGAAGCGCGTGCTCATAGCGGTTGATTTTCCGCCAACTTGATGACCTTAGGCCAGCCACGATACCCTCCCGCGGGTAGTAAAATGGCGTCTCGGTCGGCAGGTAATGATCGGAAATAATTCGTTGGCGCTACAATGCTTCGTCGTTGGAACAAATAGTTGCGTCTTCATAGTCTTGCCACTCACTTTCTTTGGGGTGTCAGGCTGGTTGCCCCCTTTACCCCTGGAGCTGTAGGAAGATACCCATCATCGTGGGGATTCAAGTGTAACGTTGAGAGTGTGAATGGATCTCTTATTATTATAGTGTCGGGCGTCCTCTGGGGATAATCATCTGAGGCATCGGCGTATGCTGAGTTCTTTCACGTCTGGAGCCGAAACACGCAGCGCTGTAGATTACTGTTTCTTTTATTTCTTTATTTCCTCTTCCAGGACATTCGATTTCTTTTTCCTTTTTGCTCGCGTGGTTTGAATGTTGAAACGATAAACTTCGATTATGAAAAGTAATGCATTTGATTCTTTTTTTTAACTTTCGGCTGGGCATCTTAATGTTTGAGAGGTGAGGTCCAGTAAGTATGGCTCCCTCAAACGACACATTTCTTGTGTAGTGGACTCGGGAGACCGGTCTCAAAATTCATTAGCGGTTGGAGCTGGGAGTCTCGGATGTTTTTAAGACCTTGTCAGAAACAATTATCCAACGTGTACCAGCACCCACGGAGAATAAATAGAGAAATGAAGCCGTTCAGTTTGAACGTCAATTGCTAATCATTCCGTTGCTGCGGGCTAATGGTGATCAGCAGAGCAATTCTCGGGCCTTAAGAAATCGCAAGCTTGCTCCACTTTAAGAAACGTTACGTAACTGATTCGCTCTGCTTGAGGCATATGTGAGTGTATTACTTTTTGTTTAAATTGCAAATTATGGCGAAGACCTAATTCCATCCGATCCATTATAGACATGAGTCTTGCAAAATGTGGATTGAATGTGGTTAATTATCTTCAAAGTGAACGCGTTGATGACCGCTCCACCGAATCGAAAAAATGATCATTGCTCTTGGCGTGTTTCATGTGTCGTATTCTAATCTATTTAAAAAATAAGACTATTTACTTCAAACTAGTGGCGTACTGCCTCGACTTAGAGGGCCAGCATAGAGCAAATTATAAGTGCAAGGCGACGTCTGCTCTAAGGCAATAGGATATTATGGAAGTTATTAAAAATTTGCTATTTTAGAGGCGTGTGCCTAGAGTGATCCTTAAGACAAAAACGCTAATTTTTCGAGATTGTCAATATCATATCGACACATTATTTTGGCGTTCCAGAACTGATCTGGATATTATTTGTATTTTCTGTAATTTGCAGTTTAGGACGTTTGTTGCAAAGCTAGGTTTGTGCATAATTGGAAAATTGTATTATATCTCAAGTCCTGAATAATGCTCTTTGAATATTCAAGACCCGCAGTATTATTTTCTTGTTCATCTGAAGCAAAGAACCCGACACCTGATTACACGTCGTCCACACCTAATACTTCCCCCCATGCATGGCGTGTAACATAGTAGCACTTTTAACTACGTAATAACTAGTTGCCAAACTCTGCGATCAACCATAGATTATAGGTTGGAAAATTAAGAATATTGAGATGGCCAGGAAGCAGTAATTGAGTCGGAAAGTATATTTCATTGTATCTTTTTGAAGCATGATTAAGCATTTTTTATCTGTGCGCTGCCTACTGGAAAGGATGTCGTAGTTCCTCTTACGTGAAAAGAAACATTACCTCCGAAGCAAGTACGTCTGCAATGGATAAATAAATATACTTTACGATATTGGGTGTTCCTAAGAATTTAATGTTTTGTTGAATTAGTTTAGGGTATTGTCAAGACCTCCCTTTAATGGTATATTTGAATTATTCCTAAAATCTAACACTAATTACTTTTTTTAAAATTTAATTTGTTATGTTCAGTCTCAATTCAAAGAACAATTACTTACGTGAACCTTCTATTACATTTGATTGAAAATGTAACTCCTATTTCTTCAAATGTAGTTCATAATTTTAGTATCAGTAGAATTCATTGTCATTTGATCGTGTTGCGTCTTTGGTGAAGCCGAGAAGCACGGTGAAACTCATCGAGTCATCTCTGCGCTTCTGTTCGGGCGCGGGCGTCTCGACACTCCGTCGCGTGGCAGCGCCACAGTCGTGACCGACCCCGCAGGCAGTCGTGCTTTGCTCTTCCTCCCTCCCCCCGCTGCCCCAATCCACGTCGCCCCCCACACACAACCGCTCCTCCGCCCCACTAGTACACGCATAGC
Source organism: Gryllus bimaculatus (assembly GCA_017312745.1). Taxonomy (NCBI): domain Eukaryota; kingdom Metazoa; phylum Arthropoda; class Insecta; order Orthoptera; family Gryllidae; genus Gryllus; species Gryllus bimaculatus. The sequence goes on from BOPP01000057.1 coordinate 2,937,275, forward strand.
AAGCCCCAGCCGTATTCCACCGCCCGTCGGTGTACAAGTTGATAATTGCGATCGAAGAAATATGCCACTTTCCTGGCGACAACGCGGTCAAAGAATTTGTTGCCTGCGGTATTTTTTACTTGTGTGGTAGATTTTTCGAGTCTAATAAGATAGAGTCACTCAAAAGGTGTTCAAGAACTATAAGAATTAAGGGTTACATGAAAGAAAATAATATTAAATTTCGTTTCTCCCAAGCAGGAGCGCGGAGATGACGTTGTGGGTTTCTCTGTGCTTCTCGACGTCACCAAAGATGTAGCACTTATAAAATGACAATGTATTCTATTGATACTAAAATTATAAAAATAACGTCAGCTACATTTGAAGAAGCAGGAGTTTCGTTTTCAATCAATTGCAATAAAAGGTTCACGTAAGTTGTTCTCTGAAAGAGAGACTGGACGAAAAGAAATTGTGTGAGGGGTTTCTTGAAACATTGTCAAAACACTACGCCCCGGTCGAAATAAAATCTCATATTATTTTGTTGTTCTAAAAGCTTTTTACGTGTCTCCTCAGTTTATTTCATGTTAACAGCGGCGGCGATGGTGAAACGGTTAGCGTACTGGACTGTTGTACCCAAGTTGGCGGGTTCAAACCCGATCGAAGCCGTGGATTTTTAAGGGCGAAAAAATCCTTCGTACGCCTTCCTTCGGAGGGGAAGTAAAGCCGGCTGTCCCATGTTCGTAGATTTACTTGCATGTAAAAGATCCTCAAGCCTAAATGACGCCTCTGAGCTAAATTCAAAATCGCCTGTTTCTCGCCCAAGAAATACCTCCTTTCTCTCCTAGTTGGTGAAAGGAGCGTAGCGAAATTTGCGTGGTCAGACGGAAGAGCGGGCCTGATGGCCCGAGTCTCGCCACGTAAAATAAGGCAAATTCAATTCAATTCAATTCAAACAGCGTCTCAACAAATCATAAACAACCACACAAACGTAAGTTTAAATGTTGATAACATCTCTTGACATATCGTTGGCAAACGGCAAGGTGACTCGATCGGTTTACAACGCGTCTTCGTGTGCACGTCGCCTCCTTTATTCCTTCTACGTTCGTGTAGCCATCCGAGTACGTTCGAGTGGCCGCCCGTGCCGGCGCTGCGAGTCGTCGCGTGGCAGGTCGGGCGTCGTGCCGCACGGTTCTTGGCCCGTGCCCGCAGGCGCCCCCTCCCGCGCCACACAACACCCGCGTGCATGTCCAACGGCTCAGACACGCCCGCCGCGCCGACCCGCGCCGCCGGCCGCCCGCGATATCGGGCGACTCATCGCACGACGTCCGCTTCAACAACAGGACGCACGGCTTGGGTTTCGTGGGCCATTGTGGTCCCAGGGGGCGTTTCTGTACCGCGCCGCTCTCCTACAATCACTTTATAAGTGTCGCCTTCCTGAAAAATAGGCGACCTTCTTCCAGTTGAATTCCACCTCTCCAGCGGCAGCCAAATCGTCCGGGGACCACCAGGTCGGGTGGGTGCGACATGTCGCGAAGACAAAGGACAGAAAGCGAGCGCAGGTAACCCGGGTTTACAGACGGGCGGGGCGGTTTTTATGCGTTCGAAACGTCCGAATCATGTGATTATTCGTGTCCGAGGGGCGTTTTTGTGCGTGGCGACGAGAAGGAAGCCGTCACGAGATGGCGTTATCAACGCCGTCGTCGGGACAAGTGTGTCACTGCGGCCAGGGTCGCCTAATAACAGTAGCTGCCCCACATTAGATCGAGCGTCGGAAGAAAAAGCGTCCGGGCGGCGGGAGCCAGCACGCGAGGGGCCCATAAGGCGACGCGCAGGACATTATTTCGGGAGACGGTAGTCGCTTGCGGTGGCGGGTGAGGCAGCGGAGGTGATGGGACGTGATTGAGGCAGCGGCGCCAGAAATGGGAGCAGAGATTTCAGTTGCACGGAAAACACGATCGAGGGTTGATGATCCTGTCAAAAGTGACGGTAGTTGTGAAGTAATGTAGGGAAATTCACACGCAGAAGGAAGGTACGTCGAAATGGGTGTGTGGGAACGGAGGATTGTCGACGCAGTGGCAACGGAGGATTGCTCGACTAGCGCATTCAGAAGCAGCGGCCGCCGGCCGGCCGTCATTTAGCTGTCCCGAGATGGACGTCACGATACAACGGCGGCGGCTACCGTCGCGCCGCGGACGACCCACAAAAAGGACGACATATTTTACCCCCGCGCGCTGCCCTCCCCGCTGCGGGCTCGACTGGTCCTCGCGGCGGCAGATGCGGCCAGGTCGCAATCGATTCGGCCACTCGTTTGCTAAACTTAATTCAGACGAGCGGCTTGCATAAAAAACGAACTAGTGCCTACTCGATTCCTACAAGCATTCCTGTCTTATTCCACCAACATTAAACGCATCAGCCACGTGTTTCGCGATGTCTGGCGTTTTCTCGTTTTCAACCACATCTGATAATTTTCTACATCCACTTGAAAATGAAAATGTCACTTCTTCAGGAGCAAGGCTCTCACAGCGAGATACTTACGTCGCTCTTTAAAAAGGGATTGAAGGTATTGATATTCCGTAAACGAGTTTAGAGGTACAGACACGGTTTTTCCATCGTTCTGTGAATGTTCTCAGGAAATGCCATTGGGTATTCAGGTCTGTGGGTTACTGAAGGAGAATATTACGATTGTGAGGTGTGCCGAGTAGAGTGCTCGCTATCAGAGCAAACTGTGTTTTCGGAACAGCTGTGATAATAGGATGCGACGAACGCGAGGAAGGAAGCGATCGAACGCCTTTCACGAAGATAACTCTGTGTGTGTGTGTGTGTGTGTGTGTGTGTGTGTGTGTGTGTGTGTGTGTGTGTGTGTGTGTGTGCTCTTCCAGAACGCGGAAAATATTTACATAAAGATAATGCATGAGAACTCGAAATAATGTGAGGTGTTCCATGAAACATGTCGTCACGGCTCCGGTAGAAATTTTCGTGTGAAAGTTACCTTGTGTTATTGAGATGAAAATTATATAAAGACAGAACGGAAAATTTTCATTGTCGATGCTACAGTGGTACAAGCTCTACAATGTATGTTTGCTCCAACTCCAACCTTTTCATCCCATCATTACATACCATCCATTTATTTATACATTAAACACGAGCGTTTATTAGGGAGTACACACCAATTATTCGAAATTGAATAACGCCGGGACATAACCAACGCCAAGGAAGTATCTTATAATTCTTTACATACAACATTCTGGACGATCCACCTAACGACACAAAAACCATTATCACGATGTCCACCCGAATCCAAGGCGATGACCGGCCTGCGGGTTATGTTAAACACGCGTTGTACACAAGAACCCCCGACACCTCTCCGTGAGTTTAATCAACACCTCCTTTGCTGCGTCCGCCGGCGCTCGCAGCATCGACGCGTCGCGACGTTTAACGCATACCTCCGAAGGAGAGCAGAGGCGTCGATAATTCTGGGGTGCGAGGCGGAGCGACGCCCTGTTTGCTTTGACGCCCGCCCGCCTCCCGCCCG
>BOPP01000057.1:2961784-2978914 GCA_017312745.1 Gryllus bimaculatus
CGTCTTCTTCCCTCTTGGCGCCGTCGTCCTCCTCCGTAACTGCGCCGCCATCTCCTTCGCCACCGCGTCCTCCTCCATTTTGTCGCCGGCTCCCGCCTCGTGCCTTATTTGCGGCGGAGGAGGAGGTGGCGGTGGCGGTGGCGGCGGCGGCGGCGGCGGAGCTCGGCTGCTGCATGGCTCTTGCGCGTGCGACAAAGCGGCCGTGTACCGTTGGGTGTTGCGGGGCACACGGCGGCGTGCACGGCGAGTGGCGGTTTTTGTGTTGCGCTCGGCGATGCAAGGAGCAAGATGCTGCTGCTTCTTTCAGCGCCTGGCCACTTGGTTCTTTGTGCGGGAGTTCTTTTGAGGCTGACTGCTGCTTCTTTTTATAGTAGTTTTCTTTGTGTTGGTTTTTTCTTCTTCTTTTTTTTAATTTTAATGACTTCATTTTGTGTGCACAATTCACGACGTCCTCTTATATTTAATTTTACTATTTTCTGCGTATGTAGTCACCAGTGGAGTTGCCCTTGTCCTTTTTCGACAAAGAACTCTCTGCTATGTGTTAAAATAATTTTGAGTTATACTATAATGAAGTTTTAAAATACTCCTTTTCGGACTCTTTCAAGTGCTTGCTTGTCGACATTCCAAAATTAAATTTTGCCATGGTTTCGTTCCTCATTAAAAATGTACGTCATATTCGTCAAATCAGTGGATTTTAATTCAAGCTTCAGAGCAAATGGACCACATATGAACACCGTGGAACTACTCATTGAAATGATAATAAATTAAATCATAAAGAACTTGTCAGCTGTATCTTGTCAAGTAGATGTTTCGTCGCCGTATAAGATATCGAAAGAAGGAATTAAAAAAAGGAAAATGATAATAAATTTTCATTAGCGTAAACAATAAATTTCAGCAGGAAAAGGTACCAGACCAAATGAAGATTTCAAGAGCGGGATGTGCAACTTAACAATGCCGTCGGATCTATTAATTCCTCGTGGCTCGCGAAAGACTTATTAAGGAGTCAGCCTCAGTGTAGCAATATGGAACTTCTGCGTATGCGCAGATACACAAAAATGGTGCCAAACTTGAACTGCGCATGAGCAAGCCATCGAAGGTTTTTATTACCTCACGCCTTTAACGATGTGGCCCAAACTCCCTCTTATCTGCCGCTTCCCGCCGGCACGGGCGCGTGTCGCGTGGGGGGAGGGGGGTCGTGCTCGTTTGTTCCGGCGCTCGCGTGGGCGTCGGTCGGCCGGCCGGTCGCCCGCTCTCTCGCCCCGCGGCGCACAGCCACGCCCCGCCGCCCACGCCCTCTCCCCTCCCCCTCACCTCCCGCCCGCGGACGCCCCAGGCGCGGGCGTGCCGCCGCCGCCCCGCTTTCCCCGCCCACCACCGCCGCCGCCGCCGGCCTTCGGCGGAGACTCTAGGAAGCCCCTCCGCTGGCGTCGAGGCCGACCTGGTGCGGAGATCGAATTATGAGATTCAGCCTTCAGCCGAGGCTCACCAGGTCTCCCGGTTAATCCAAAAGCAGGCGCGGATCCACGGGAATAAAAATTCCTCTTTCCTAAAATTTTTCACAATTCACGAAGTACTCTTAATTTTAATTGTACTATTTTCTGCGTATGTACGCAGGTGGAGTTGCTATTGTCCTTTTTCGACGAAGAACTCTCAGCTGCGTGTTGAAATAATTTTGAGTTATATTATATAAATACTCCTTTTCAAACTGTTTCGAGTGCATGTTCGTCGACATTTAAAGTTAAAACTAAATTTTGCCATGGTTTCCTTCCTCATTAAAACTTTGTCTTATTCGTCAAATCAGTGTTTTTTGATTCAAGCTTCGGAGCAAATGGATCACATATGAACACCAAGGAACTACTCATGTCTCCCGGTTAATGCAAAAGCAGGTGTGGATACACGCGGAGGAAAATTCCGCCTCCCTTAAAATGTTTCGGTAACTATTAAGTTTAACCTACCACAATACTTTCAAGCAATACTATTTTCGGGTGAGCATTAAAATGAATAAAATTGTATCGCAGAATGAGGTCAGTGTAGCCTGCGACATTTTACAAAATCTGTAATAACACATTTGACCTAAACGTTTTTAATTTCCCCTCCCAAAATCTCTGGATCCGATCTTGCAAAAAGCGATGATAATTTAGTCTAAAATAGTCTTGTACTTACAAGAACCACTAGTGGTTGTCTTGATTTTAAATTATTTATTTTAAATTATTCATTTATATATTTTTTGTAGTGGCCCTACCAGGATTTTTGTCGGAGAAGGAAGAGGGGGTTTGCAGTTATAGTGTCCCGCTGACTTGGTTTTTATAAATAATTTTTCATTTTTTGCTAAATATAAAATGCATTTGTTGGCTTATAGTTTATATTTATAACGTAAGCAATTGACACAATGAATACGTTCTGTTTGAGTATAACATTAGTAACCAATGCGCTTCTGTGTTTTGAAATAATCGAATTATATTTTAGTAAAATATTTATCCATAGGAACCATAATCTTCTATGGATAAATACATTTTTTTTTAAAATACACTTTTTGTTGTCTCAAAGTAAAAAAAGGATCGGCCCTACATCAGAACGCCATACTTTATTGAACCATTATATAGCTATAAGTGTTAAAAGGAAATTAAGATCACAAGGGAAGTGGCACACCTCCGAAATCTCCATGTATTTCAGTTAATTGAGGAATTACATTTACAGAATATTAGTATATTTTTACTAGTAAAATTTTCGTATAAATAGTAAATAATACATCTGGTTACGTGAAACATTTCAAGAATTAAGTGCTCTGCTCAGAGAGGAAATTTTAATCTGTTGTATGATATTTTTTAGATTTGACAAATGACAATTCGATTCATAATTATACAATATGTGTTTTATGAAATGCATCCATTTTGTTTTGTAAATCTTTCAAAATCGTGGAAGCGTGACGTGTTTGTTTTAATTGTTGAAAACTATTTATTTTGCGGAATGGTTGTTTGTAATTGCAAATTTTGCTCTTCGATACGGCGTTCTTGTTTATTACTTCAACACAAGAAGATGTGCCCCCGAGTCGATGACCTTATGTCGGGTTTTCAAGTAAACTGGATGGTCCTTCGAGATGCAGACACTGGAAAAATTCTGTGGCGGGGGTATCAAGATCTTTCCGACCCGGACTTGGAATATGAAGCTCGAGTCCCAAGGAAAATTTTAATGTGTCGGTCTGTTATACGTGAAATTAACTTCTCCACTGTGGAACCTATCGAAAATTTGAGACTCGAACAACGAGTTCTATTTAAAGGAAGGTGTCTGGAGGAATGGTTTTTCGAATTTGGATTTGTTATACCAAATTCGACGAACACGTGGTTATCTACAATAGTTGCTACGCCTGATGCACACATGATGCCCATAAACGTACTGAATGGCAATATAATGATAGAAACAACTTTTTTTGACTGTGATCATTGGATTTCAACTTCAAGAGGCAAACTATTTTATGTGTGATCACAAAATGTAGTGCATTTATTATCAAAAATTGTTTTGTTCATTTCAGTTAACCAGTACTTTTCTGCTTTTTAAGTAATTCCAAGAAGATATCGTTGCACAATAGTTTCGTTTAATGCTTACAGAATGTTTCATTCACTTGAATCGTGTTAAAGTTAATAAAATGCAATTGTTAATAATGATTTTGATTAATTTATTTGCTGATAGTCGTTCAATTAAAAGAAAAGTATTGCAAAAATTGGTTTAAACAAGTCGCTTTTTATGTTGCATAACGGTGCTCGTTCGATTCATGTACTGAAGAGAAATATAACCTAAACTTTCATATTGCCTTAATAGCACATTTTACTATTTGTTGATTTAATGTAACAAAAATATAGATTGAATATCTGTAAAGCCGTGTTGATTATTGAACAACAGTTTAGTACAGATCAACAATTTAAAAAATACTTTTTTAAAAAAAATTATGAACATAGATAAAAACCATCAACTTAAAAACGATCCCATTTTGTTTCAATTTCGAGGAGAGATGTAATATCTCATATACAACTCTGTGCTGAGCAGAGAATAACAAGATCAACGAACGACAAATGACGACCGAACCGACAACAAACGCCTGTGACAAATGACGGTCGCTCGGGCCTCTCAGTTCTTGCGACTTTTGAGGCCGGTTTCCGTATTCACGGTACGGTCGTGCGCCGCTAAACGTCTTCGCAAACGTGATTTGAGCCGACGCGTGCGCGATTGTCATAAAAGTCGACGCCGGCGCCAGCGACGGCGGAGTGTGTCCTTCGAGGCGGCACAGCGCGTTGGCATTCTGAGCGGCCAGTTTCCCGGTGCTGCTGCCAACCGACCGAGCCACGCGCCAGCAGCGGCCGCCACAGTGGGCCCAAATAGATCGAAGGCAGCACAAATATATTGATTTTTTAATTTATTTGTTTTTGTTTTTGATGCAAAAAACGAGGAATCACTTGAACTGATAAAATTCGTTGAACGTAACAAATATAATCAAGATATGCATAATTTCTAGTTAGTATATGTATTCCCGGTTAAGGCTTTAGTTAGATTAGCATGTATGTTGTACGTATTTAAGGAATACGATGTGTTCATTTGAGAGAATTAATCAAATAATGAGATTTTTCTTTATTTCCAATCAGTATCATTAATTCTATGTGGGGTTTATTATCGACTTGCTCGTCAAAAATTTTAATTTATTTCAAGTTATGTTTTCTCGATTATCTGTAATTACCTTTTCAGGAGCGGATATTACGTTCCAATCTGAAACAATTTACTATTACAATTCTATTTTAAAGCATGGGTCGTTCGTAGTGTTTTCTCTACTTTATAATACGTATTTAATAATGAATCGAATGATCGATTTGTCAAGTGAGCATGATTAATTACACAAGAAGAAAAAATATATGAATATGAAAGTTGGGAAAACAGTGCACTCCGTGAACTCGATTGTGAATGCGACTCTGATAATTGGAATCTCTTGCATCCAAATTCGAGACTATTGGTTTCCATAAATATTTACTTTTGGCCTACTGTTATTTTCAATTTCGTTTCATCGAAAAATGAGAAACTCTTATTACTTACGTCTATGTTTTCAATGTATGAAGGCCTAAAATCGTTAATATTACAGGGGCTTTTTATTTTTTTATTTTATTTTATTTTATTTTTGCGCCATGCGTTGTGGCCCACTGTGTGCGGAGCAGGCGCCGACGCTGACTTTTGCGGCGGGGGCCCCGCCGTCCCGTCTGGGCGCGCTCTCGCGGGCAAAAAGTGGGCGCTGGGTCCGCGCGCTATCGATGCCAGGCGAAAGGCGCCAGCTCTCTTTGTGCCGTTTCGGAGCCCAGTTCCGTCTCCTGGGAACGCCTGCCCGCGGCGGGAGAGCCAGGCTGAAGGAGATTCCGCGGGCTGTCGCACGTTTTGGCTGCCGCGTTTGCTGTTTGACGGCGGAATTGATGGGAAAGGTGATTCTCGCTTAAACGGGTTGACATTGTAGAGAAATCGTTTGTCGGTTTTCATTCTAGATGTCGCGGACATTAATTTTCAAATTCTCTGTCTTGTTAGTCAATATTATTTTGTGAATTATTCAAACTTTTGGCCTATATATTTTTGAAAAGTAGTAGTATTGTCGGTGCGCAAACAAAGTTAATCCTCTAAATATATCTAAACAACAGTGCCTTCTAACGCCTGTGTGTTTCTGTGTATATTGCAGCAGGTTGTCAGGGCCCAAATGTAGGGAGACCTCTCTAACGACACAATGAGTATGTGCATTGAGCGGGTTGTCGGGGCCCGCGCGTGGCTTGAGCCGTGTCTAACATTTTGTGTGTGTGTGTGTGTGCGCGCGTGCGCGTGTGTGTGTTGCAGCGGGCTGTCGGGGCCTGAACGCGGCGTCAGCCCCGTGTCTGTGTGCGTGTGTGTGTGTTGCAGCGGGCTGTCGGGGCCCGAGCGCGGCGTGAGCCCTGTATCTAACATGTGTGCGCGTGTGTGTGTTGCAGCGGGCTGTGTGGGCCCGAGTGCGGCGTGAGCCCTGTATCTAACATATGCGTGTGTATGTGTGTTGCAGCGGGCTGTCGGGGCCCGAGCGCGGCGTGAGCCCCGTGTACCTGCGCTGCGCGCAGGGCCGCCTGGACTGGTCGTACCCGCGCGGCGCGCTGCGCGTGCTGCTGCGCCTGGGCGGCGCGGGCCACGACTTCCGGGGCTGCGTGCGGCTGGGCGAGCGCGCCGCCGGCGCGCGCCTCTTCCTCGAGGGCCCGCGCTCGCTCGCGCCGCTCTTCGAGGACGAGGACGGCGCGCCGCGGCGCCTGGCGCGCTGCTTCCGGTCGCGCGGCGGGCAGGCGGCGCTGTACGTGGAGTCGGTCCCCGCGCCGCCCGGTGACTTTGGCAAGCGCGTCATGTCCTTCACCTACGACCTGGAGCCGCTGCCTCGCGGCGCCAAGGGATACGACCCTGCGGAGCGTAAGTACCTCCCTCTTTGTTTCAAGCCACGGCCTTTCTCCGCGGTGCAGTTTTCGTGCAGATTCTCTTACAGAAACTTCATGATCCCAAACTAGAAGTCTTGATTACACTTTTTTACATGTCGATAGTGGCCGATGACATTAACTAATAATTATAGACGTTGTCATTGCCAACAATAGTATTTAATATAAGAGCAGCTTTCGATTATGACGTCTATAATTATTTCATGGAAAATGTCAACGATAACGCACCACAACACCTGTATACGATGACATTAAGTCATTGCTACACCTCCAGCGCTATAAAATGAATCCTTTTAACAATGGTATGATATTTTCTGAGACCACGAGCTCACAATTTCTGAGGCATTACCTGGCATATGCAAATAATAATAATAATAATAATAATAATAATAATAATAATAATAATAAATAAAAGACTTTACTTTTTTGTGAATACTTTTAAATTTTTAAAATTACATCTTTATAACTTGTCCTGTTGAACAGACGTCTTGTAGTGTTGTCGAGCCTAACAAGTTCATAAAGCTAACAGGCAGTAGTGTAGCACGTACTTCACCTCGAGTGGCGACGTGTCATCCTGCCAGACATCGCACGCCATTTTGCCTTAAGCCAAAATCTCCAACTCATCGCCGTTAATTCTCGCCGTATCGCCGCAGAACGCTAGCGGAGAAAGTGATAGAGTTTGTCGAGCGCCATTACTGTAATTGTGTGCGCACCAGTGTGTCTTAATGTTAACTCCCAGGTTTACCTTACGCGTTTTTCTTCCGTTAATGACAATCTTTCGCAATACACGGTTGAAACAGTATGAAATAGCAGGTATCATGCAAGGTCGTCAACAGTAAAAATAGTAAGCGAAAGACCTTCGCTGTGCAAAGAACGTCCCTCTTCTGATCTTCACAGAATGCGGGGGGATAATGAGAGTCGTCGTTTGTCGGTTGTTGCATTTTCCCTCTAAAGACGACGGCTCCAGCTCCTCCCAGCACGACCGAAGCATGCGGGCTTTAATTGCTGCAATCCCAGACCCGACCCCGCAGCCTTACCTCGCGATTCCTCTTCGGGCTGACAGCGTCTGCGGTGCTGCCGCCTGGCGCTAATTTCGCGAAGCTTTCGAATAATTACGCCCGCGAGAGCGCGCGTACGTCGGAGGAATGCTGCAGTTCGCTGTGTAGACTCACGCGGCATCAGCGGCTCCGGTTCCAGGCTCCCGCTGACCGCATCCTTCTTCTGACAGTCTCAATCCGTGCTAACCGCGCATGCGCGGTTATCTCTCACGGGACCCTTTTCATGTAGGATGCCGCAATTAAAACATTTCGGGTATTTTCTATTGGATTAAAAATTAAACGACATAGTGATTTTTTATTATTTTTATTTATTGAGAAAAGGTGTCATCGGGTATCAATATAAAGATTTTTTTCGATCGAGTCGCGAAAAAAAAGAAAAACAAACAAAGAAGTTGCTCTCTCTGTAAACTGCAGAACTTCGTAATTCGCCTAGATATTACAAGATTAGCTCTGATGATGACTAGGCAATGAAATAGATCTTAAGTATTTAAAAAACCAAAACGAAAGAGAAAAAAAACTGATACCTGACAACACCTTTCCTCAAATTATTGGAATGTATGTACCTCACCAGCGGTATTATTAATTATGTTGTAAAAATTTCAAGCTATTTCGAGTGTTAAAGTCTGGAAATGAGCTCTTCAGCTCCCATTGTAGAGGCGGATCGTAAAATCGGTATTGACATGAAACGATTCTAGCGCATTGGTTCTCATTTTCGGTATCTTTCAAATAAGATTTTGTGTTTGCCGTCCCAATGATATTATGTAATAATAAACTAAAGACTAGTGCATATAAATAACAAGATATCAGAACACGTTTGTGGACTTTGCCATTTGTGACATTTCGATTGCTTGTTTTCGAAGAGTAATGGAATTGGTAGTTATTTACATTACGCACGTTGGGACAAAACTTGATTTTTGAAAGGTCACTGTAACTGTAGATCGTCGATTTTATTTACATTTTAGCGAGTCTCTACCACAACACACGATTCTTCGAAGATCACGGAAAATGCTCAGTAAAAGCTCCGGCACGTACGGCGCTTGTTGATTAGAACGTCTCTCATTATCCTCCACCATCTGCGCGTCGCTTTCGCCTATGCGTCCGCCGCCTCCGCGCCCGCCCTGCCCTCTCCGCGCTGCCCTTTGCCCTCCGGTCGCCCGCGCTCCCACGCGTCCATCTCGCCGCCGCCCCCCGATCCATCAAATGCCGCTCGGCGGCGGGCGAAGACCCCGTGGGTCTGAGGCGGTTCCGGGACGGGCGCGTGCGAACTCTCCGTCTGCCCTCGGCTCGGCTCGGTTCGACTCGGTTCGATTCGGCTTGGCTCGGCTCGGTTCGGTTCGGTTCGACTCGGGTTGGTTCGGTTCGATTTGGCTTGGCTCGGCTCGGTTCGGTTCGACTCGGGTTGGCTCGGTTCGGTTCGACTCGGTTCGATTCGGCTTGGCTCGGCTGGGTTCGATTCGGCTCGGCTCGGCTCTGTTCGCCCGTGATGGATGAGTGACGCGGCGCGGTGATGTATGCTACGCTGCAGGACAAAATTGGGGGCAAAGCTAGAGGTTGCTACTATAGGATGCGCTAGTGTCGCTGGCTACAGCTGGTGGTCAGGCTCGCCAACATTCGCACATAAACATTGGTCAAGAAATACGAACACACTTTAATTATGAGCGATTTCTAAAACAGATTACCAAAGAAGTTAAATAATATGTGTTTATCTTCTAAAATTCATTAATTCATAATAATAATAATAATAATAATAATAATAATAATAATAATAATGATAATACACGCATGACAAAAAAGGTAGAGAGAACAGCGGCGCGATCTTTTGTATCAAGCGCGTGTGTTTGCGTCCCGAGAACCCACGCACGTTTTAAATAACGTTGGTAGAAGTTCGTATTATAGTTTGTGTTAGGTGATGCTCTAGAGCGCGCCACTGTAATGGTCCCCACCACGGTATATGGGAGTTACAGGGCCCTGGTACGCTGTACCTGTGACAAGGCACCCCCGTGCCTTAGTAACACACTCGGCGCGGTGCGAAAGCTTTGCTCTTCGTAAGCACGTCGCTGCGAAGTTACGTGCTAATTCGGGAGGCATCCCGCGACATAGTGCATTCCGTGAAGTAACGGGTCTTGCCTCAAGTTGTCGTGTTGGTCAATGGCTATCGGCACGGTAGATAAGTTTAGGTTAGCTGTTCTGTTGTGACAAGTGTTAATAATTGACAAACATTAGGGACTCGATACTCTAAAATACGTCGTTTATTTGATGTATTTGTTGTTCTTATGACGTGTTTGCCATGTGGTTCTCGTTACGTCAGTTTCCTTCATTTTTATCTCTAAACATTTTAACAAGTGATAATTCAGTATAGGATCGGCTCTTATTTATATTGCCTCCGTTTTGCAGTATTGTGTAAGAAAAGATACGCGTATGTTGCTTTTGACTACAAGAGTAACTCAATATTGCTTTCGACTACAAAACAACTGCTTGCTTCCAGCAACGTTTTGTATTGGTAGTATCACGTAAAAGAGATACGTGTATGTTGCTTTTGACTACAAGAGTAACTCAACAGTGCTTTTGACTACAAAACAACTGCCTTTTTACAGCAAAGTTTTGTATTGGCTGAGAACTAGTCTTTCTCCCTGCGAGAAATGAGGGTTTTTTGCGTGTAGGATGTGTCTACATTGTGTAGCATTCCTGAACTTGGGAGGCGGAGTTTGTTCGAGCAGTTCCTTCCATTAAGCGTTGCCTTCCATGAACGAGTGGGTGTATTCTGTTCCCGCTAACTCCGCCCGAAACCGTTCGACGCAAAACATCGCGAGCGTGGAGAAGCGAGGAAGAAGGCGGACGCTGGCCGCGGGACGTTGAAGGTCGAAGGCCAAAAACCGCGTGTCCAATCCACGGAGTGGAAGAGGACCGGAGCACATCGGCACGAACCGTGGGTCTTGCGCCCATCCGGGAATTCGTTATGTATGATCTGGGCTGTCCGGGTGACGCCGCGTCGATGGCTGAGGTGCCGACATTTCGACCGACATATCGCGGTCCTCTTCAGGCAGTACAGCCCTGACGTGCAAGCCCTGTAGGCACCTCAATCATCGACGCGGCGTCACCCGGACAGCCCAGATCATGACTCTGGCCGCGGATGCCTATGACGTCAATACGTTACGTACTGTACTTCTGGGTATTTATGCAATGAAAATGTTGGGTTCAGCAATTATTCGATCTTGCACGTTTCCAACTGCTTTTCTACAAATATGTTTCAGAAATTAACAGAACTTCACAATAAAATTTCAATCTGAATGATGTTTTTTATTAATATTTCGTTTTTTTTTAATATTTCGGCATATGACTGTCTAAAATAAAATCTGGACAAAAAAATCTAATAGAATCCTAAAGACAGTCTCAAAGTAGTGGAATATTTATCTAGGTACAGAAAAAATGTACATAATTGGAATATAAATATTAAGTTTATATTTTTAGAGTGTATTTAAAAGTGTTTCTGGTAGATTTCGTACTTTTCTGTTCATTAATTTTTTTTAGCGTGGAGGACGTTGAGAAAGATTAATCGGTTCCGTGTATTTTAATTCACGCACCAAATGTATTTCGTCAAGTCAAAATGACCTTTTCTGTTGTGAACGTTATAAAAAGTCGAATGAAGGACATCTAGTTTATAAGGACGTTAAACCAACGGAAATTTCTTAATGTCTTTTCCCAACCTTGTTGCCGTTGAGGACACCGCCCTACTACACTGCTCGCTTACACACAACACAAAACACACACACATGTGCGCGCGCGCGCATATCCACACATATTCTCAGCTCAACACTCCAGCGTACATGCACTCATGCACACACACACACACACACACACACACACACACACACACACAAGGATATATACATGCATACGTACTCACATTCTTTCGCGCCTCCCGCCCCCTCTCTCTCCCCTCTCTCCCCCTCTCTCTCTCCCCCTTTCTCTCCCCCTTTCTCCCCTCTCTCCCTACTCCTTCCGTCTCCCCTCTCTCTCTCCCTCCTCCCTCTGTCCGTTTCCCCCTCTCTCTCCGCCTCTCTCCCTCCCCCTCTTTCCCCCTCTCTCCCTCACCCCTCTTTCCCCCTCACCCCGCTGTCTCGATCTCTTTCGCTCTCTCGTGCTCTGTCTGTCTCTCTCTCTCTCTCCCTCTCTCTCTCACGTGTCACGCACACAAGTCCGCACAATCCCCGAATACGAGCTGCGTGTCCGCCGAGGTGGCGTTCGCCCTTCGCTTCGTTGGGTGCAGATTCCGTGTGGCGCGCTCCTCGACGCGCCGGTCGTAGTACTCCGGGGCCGTTTTATATCGGGAGATTCGACACGATTCCGGCGAGCGAGACAGCGGCCCGCGCGGGCGGGCGGGCGCGCCAACAGACCGGCCCAACTGGTCCACGCGCCCGCGGCGGCAGAGACCCCGCCACGGCGCACACTGTCCCCGAAAGCCAATCGCAGCGGAAGGCTGGAAGAGCACATTTTCAAAAAAATCGTACAATAAAGTTACAAATAAAATGGCTCGGTAGAAAGCGATAAATTAGTTTCCAAAAGTGTTTGATAAGAAAATTAAATGCATATTCTTTGGGACATTAAGCTATTAAAGATTTAGTTTAAGTTTGTTTTAATTTTATGTAACATATCATTTGAAATTTTGTGTAATATGTTTAGGAATATCATGAGATCACAGCGCAATAATACATGCCTGTCATTGTTCCGCTTTGACAATCTGGCTGATTTTTTAACTTAAGTTACGTATTTTTTCAATTACTGTTAATTTTGTTTACGGAATGCTGTTTTCAATACCAATAGTAAAAGGTTTTATTTATTCGATACATCTGTTGGTTCTGACAAGTCATTCGAAAAGGAACGCATCTTTGGTAACATACACCTTCTTCTGGCTATAGAATAAAAATTGCTGCTTGTGACATTTAGTGTCTTTTCTCGTCATGAAAATAAACATTGCAAATAAATTAAAACTTTGAAAATAGTTTATAAAAATGAATGTTTTATTACTGTGTTTATACCATATGTATGTTACTCTGTTTTTAAATAGCTTTTTTCAGTTGAAAAAATAAACTTCTTTGAAAATCACGGCAGATTTGTTACGTTCGTTCTTAGTGTGTTGTGCCCACTGTGCAGCGGGAGACTGGATAATCTAGTCGGCGATTCTCGGAGATGTCTGAGCAACTCCGGGCTAGCGACTTAGCGCATAAGCGATTTCAGTCCATAACACCTCGCCGGACATTGTTACGAGATTCCAAGATGCCTAGTTGTAGGGTGCATCGACTTCGAGGCGATGGTGAAATTCTGGACTGTCGTTATGACAGCATCTCCAGTGACTTTTAACACCTATGAATGGTTCGTTTCTAGAATATATCGGCCATTTCTCGATTTTGTGACGTTCTGCAACTTTTAAGGCGTGAATCATCCTCAGCAGTAAACAGATAGTCACGGTTTTTTTGAGGTCCACCAGTCAAAGGTTTCAGAAAGTTCAGGCGATTGGGGGAGTCGAAATATCTGTAGTTGGAGCGGCGTTCCCTTTGTACTTTCCTCTGGTCGTTCTGGTAGATACGCTGCGACCGCGCGGATCCGCTTAAGGAAAGGTGTCGGACTGGTCCGCGGAATGCAGTGTTTGTCCCGGCGGCCGCGCACGTCCTGTCGCGATGTCGACCGAATCGCCGTTTTCCATATGATTTGGCGACGCTCCAATTGGCCCAGAGTGCGAATGTTGTTTACTGGGGGGTGCGTAACAAATCGCCTGCGACTTCGCGCCGCGCGAACTCAACAACATACCTTAACTGTGCGCGGCGTGGTTCGCGTTCGGTTACGGGCCAGGCGCGCCAATTGCTGCGGCGTGGGGCACCAGAATATTTGTACCAGTCTCTTTCAGAGCGTCGAGGTGTAAAAAAACCGGCCCACGTGGTAATTTTACTTGCGTCTGCCTCGTAGGTGAGAAGAGATGTTCGGTTACATGCGGTAGCGGTTTCTGGTCACGGACGAGCGACTAGGCGGCCCTCTGCGGTCCCGTGAGGATGGCGACGGTGGCGGCGTCGGTGGCCGCAGATGGTATTACTTTCGCGCGCTGTTCTTCCGCGGAGTGCAATTGAGAAGTCTGGGACCAGCGACAGGCACTCGAGAGGTGCGGCGGGTCAGGGAAAATAGGACGCAGCAGGTTTTCTGCCGCTGGAAGCTGTTTATTTGTGAAGGACTCCGTTAAAGTTGTTCAGTTGCTAGGTTTACCGATCGTGCATTTACTTCTCGGCGTTCGTTGTGAAACCATACGTCTGTTGAATTAACGATAGTAACGATAGAATTAACGATAGTAATTCACTACTTCACAATAGTGGGAGTTAAGGGAATTAACTTTGCGAATGTTTGAATGGTAGAAACGTGCTAAACATCAGAAATCAAAAAACTCGTGTTGTACAAAGGTACGTCTCTTCTTGTCATTAAACAACTAATCATCAATAATAATATTTTATGAGTTTAAATGTGCAGTGACCAGTTCTTAAAATTTATAATTTTTTTTTTTTTATTAAGGTCGCATCAACTACTAGGTCATTAGCAACTACTATTGCTTGTAACGGTATGGTAACTGTGAGGATGACACGATATGATGATAGGGCGTGAAAGGACACAATACAACCATGCCCGAGGCGGGACTCGAACCCGCTATCCTTCGGTTCGAGATCGCTACGGCTCTACTGCGTTCTCGGCCATCCGGACCAGCAAAACGTATAATTGCAAACTGTCTAAACAATGAAAATGATACATTAACTCTGAACAGGACATAAACACTATAATTCCGATTTTAAGCTCAGCGCCACTCTGAGAGATAAACGGGCGCATGTAACATGCTCTCGACAAAACCCTATTATGAAAACGTTATCTCATCAGGATCTTCCGGTCCTTGGAAAGCGTATGTTTTCTTTCTTCTTGTGCGTGATGCCAGCAGGCTCGCGTGTATCGCCAGAATAATCTATTAGATTAGCCCCACAAGAATTGGCCCACTTGCTGCTGCACGTGTGATGTGTATGTTCCTTGAGCGTGTTGCTTGAATGCCACTCGGAATAAACGAGGCGTAAAGCAACGTCTGTTGAATTTATGATCCGACGTTCAGTAAAGGGCGAAGCTAATATGTCCTTCGCGTTTGCTTACGATAAAGAAGCGTTTTTTCTCTCCGAAAACGGTCTGTACGATCGTCGCCTAGCCCGGAATATTCTCCGCATCCTGTGCGAGCGTGTTGTATATTTCTTCTGATATTCGCTGTCTCCTCCGAGTTTCCTCCGAGAGGGACCCATCTGTTCTAATCAGATGACAAACGGCGCCATACTGGTGTCCCCGGTCATTATTTCGGCATTCGTTCCCGTACGGACTCGCGCGCCCAGAAGACGCGACGACAAGCAGTAAAGTTTGTGGGGCGCTTTCGCTGCGCTTCGAAGAATTTAACTCTGATGAAGTTGACGCGTTAATTCCATGAGTGTGCCCATTAGTTAGAATAAGTTGTCGGGCCTGACTCGTTTGTTCGTTAAGAGCTGTCTGTTGGGAAACATGAGCCCTATGGCCCATTTGAAATGAATGGTCAAAGGTACCGTATACGGTACGAAGGGTAACTGGATATTTTACCACTACCTTTCCCATCTAAAATCAATTGTTATTTAATTCTAATTATAGCATACCTTTAGAGGTATGATAACCATAAAGTATAAAAAAAATTATGAATTCTAATATGTTATTAGAATATATTGAGAAATGAACGGTGTGGTTTGCGATGCAACTAAAAATGTCTCAGTTTAGAAAGATTCTCTAAAACGTTTGGAGGGAAAGTGAGAGCAACAGGAAATATTCAGTAACTAAAAAATGACTATATTCGCACTCAAAATTTGCATCTAATAATGGTGAATATGCGTGTTCCTGTTCGTTGAAAGATCATCAAAACCTGTATCTGGAGTCCTTGTAGGCCGATCCTGAGCCTCGACAGAAATACATTATTATTATTATTATTATTATTATTATTATTATTATTATTATTATTATTATTATTATTATTGCCTCGATATTATTATTGTCGCGTCCTAAACAACATTTCGACATTGATATTTCGTTGAGACGTCATACGACATGCGAGTATTATTGTCGAATCGTCGAGGAAATTGCCGCGATGTTTCCTGATCAACCGAGATCTCTCTGTCTTCCATTCAAACATAACTTAGGTTTAGTTAGTCTTAAGATATCGCTGTGCCTCCAAAGCAAACTCGACTCTTCCAATGTCTATTACCATTTCCTTTCCTAGAAGCACTTATTCCCCACAGCGTTTGCACACCGATCCAACAGCACCCTGCAGGGCTAGTGTGCCTTTCGCCCTGACTGACGACCGTTTGTTTTGTGCTTGCAGAGTGCCGGCCCTGTACCAAGGAGGAGATGTCCCGCGCCTTCTGTACCAGCGACTTGGGTGAGTGTCGACAGGCGCGACGCAGGCGCCGCGCCGCGGACGAAAAGCGAAGCGCCAACAGGTTCCCACAGAAGCGCGCCCTTTTTTTAGTGCAGACATCCTGATGACGATTCCAATAGAAGCTTTTTTTATGTAATCAATATACGTTTCTAAAATATCAATTCTCACTGATTTGAAGAATGATCGATAATATTTTACTATATAGATAATATACTAGGATGTTATTGGCATGACCCGCATTTATTGGTAACATAAATATATTTGATTGAAATTGGGCCGAATACTTCCTGTGAAAACCTGTTGCACTTCTGAGACTTCTCATATGAAAACTTATGTTTTCAGATATTTAATTCAAATATTTTGAAAAATTTTTAAGTTTACAAAATGAATTTATCTCAGAATTTCAGCCATTCATTAGGCATGAAGAGGGATTCCATTAATTCAATAAATTGAGCTAATAGGATGAAAATATTCAGAGTGAATGAAAATTAATGATTCAACCACCACTAGAAAAACTAAGCGGTGCCATTCAAATAATCAGTGTCACTATGCCTCATGTTTATATCCGCCCGAGAATAGTATTCATATGTGCAAATAAGACTTTAACTAATTCAAAAGTACGCACGCGCGAAGTATAAATAACATCAAAATCCTCATCAGTCATCAAGTTCCGTTTCTAGCTTTAACACGATGCGGGTCTCAACGAGACCATTTCGAAGCAGTCGTGCCGTGCGGTTATATACGAGCAGCACGGTCCCGCGGCCCCAGCGGAGGCGTGTGGTCGGGAGGTGGGGCGGGGGGGCAGGTTTGCGCCACCGAGGTTGTAGTTAGGGGCGCCACCGAGCAGGGCGGGTGCGCCACAGGGTGAGTTGTGAAGGGTGCCCGCCACCCGAGAAGGAGGAGTGGAGGAGGCGGCGGAATCGGCGAAGCAAAGAAAGGCAAGGGCATGGCGGGCGGCGCCGCCGTTTGTTGCTGTTCTGCGGCTTCAGTTAGAAACAACGACCCGGCCGGGCCCGCCCCGCCCGCAAGCAAAATCACCGCGCCCTGCCTGCAGGCGCGGGACACCGCCCGCAGAACTGCGAACCGTGTAGGTGTACAACTCTCCACGATGCGGCCGCCGCCCCCGCCACATGCCCCCCCC
>BOPP01000057.1:2979831-3006711 GCA_017312745.1 Gryllus bimaculatus
GTCCTTTTCCCCCCCCCCCCTCCGCCGTGAGTGCTGAGGGCGCCACGCTACCCGGGTGGGGCAACCTGTTTTAATGTCATCTAGACGAGTGTACGCGTCAACTGTTGATGAAAGGATTCTGTGATATTCTGGATATTTTGGTAGACGGTGGATATTTCGCTTCTTCCCATCCCTTCCCCTTTCTCTTGCTGAACTGTTATAGGTTTATCGTAGCTTCCAATCATTTCTTGAAAAAAGGGCAAAATTTTACAGAGACGTGTAAACATTGCAACAAACGGCCAATAGTAGTCGAAATGCCCTGTATTACTAAAACCATAAAACTAGATCACGGTAGATGGTCAAGCGATCTATGTACTTCAGAATTCGTCATACCCCGCCCCATATTTGAGAGATGTCAGAAGAATTATTAAGCATGATGATCGAGGCAGACTATGAACATTAACTTTCATTCACTCGCGATCGCTTCTTCAATTTTCTTTGTATATTTTGCTAGAAAGTACAGGTTATAGGGGGTCGCATCTTGTATGTTTCTTCCCTTGGACTTGTAAAGGTCCATTCACAATGCAAAAATAAACATAAGCATGGCGTTAACCTAAAAGTAAGGACTACGTCCATAAGCGGACTCGTTTACATTGTGTTCGCATAAGCATAACACGTAAGACGTTAAGTTTAGCGCTTGCAAGCTTGAAGCTTCTGAGCTTACGCTAAAGTAAGACATAAGAAATAAACCAATCACAGAGCGGTAACTCAAAATCGAGAATTCAAGTAGATAGACGAACTAACGCCATATGCGCCATGAACACAATCGATACCTCGAAATAGATTCTCACTTCCAACCAATAGTAAACTAGAATGTCTCACAGCCAATAGAAACTCTTACTTTCCTTACGTTTTATGTTAGACACAGTGAATACTTCAGTCTATCACTCATGTTAATGTTTACGTCTATGCGTTATGCTTATGTTTACATTTCCATTGTGAATGGGTCTTTACTGAAATATCGGAGAAACCACGCAACGACCAGCCCTTCGGCAGACGCCGCCGTGCTGGTATGGCGCGGCTGCTGGTTTGAATTTCTCGCTTGGAACAAACATTCAACCTCGATTTTCTCGAAAACATTTTTTTTTCCTTTATGCGCTATGCTTGTTGTATGTATGTTGTTGAGTGTGCGAATTGCGACTGTGCCTTAACGCGTCCCCGTTGTCTGTCGTTCGCAGTGGCTCGCGGTGTCATCCGCGGCGTGCAGAACAAGCCCGAGCTGGAGGTGACGGAGCTGACCGTGAAGGTGACGAAGATGCTGCGCCGGTCGACGGACGCCGCGGGCGGGCTGTGCGCCGAGAACGAGGTGTCGCCGCTGGGCGACTGCGAGGGCTACGAGGAGACGCCCTCGGCCTCCGCCACCCCGGCCGCGCCCACCGCCGTCTCGCTGCAGGTCAGTCCCACCCCTTCGACGCCAGGCGAGCGCAAAAGCGTTCACCGTCGGGAAATGTCATAGATATGAATGTGGATTAATGTACAACTAACGTAATGTAATGAGCTTAATATATTTGGTCATTACATATTACATTAAAGTTTTTTCCGTTTCCTCTGCCTCTCCTGCATTAAATGTAGATGAATGTACAACAAACTTAATGTACATTAAAATGAGTTTAATATATTTGGTCATTACATTAAATCTACACTGAATTTCATTCAAGCATTAAATTTAATATACAAACATATTAAGCTCATTTTAAGGTACATTAAGTGTTTTGTACATTAATCTGCATTCAATGCAAGAGAGGCAGGGGAAATGGGAAACCTCTACATTAAATCTAGGGATAGAAACATTCACAACACTTACGAGACGAATGGCCATATTTGTGGACGTGCTCAAAAACAATTTATCATGGGTAATACCACGAGTGCTTTGCAAATTGTCGACTTGCGAAGTGAGGAGGGGATTTATCTGAAAATTTCCAAAGCACGAGTGGTATTTAATATGACTACTCCCGGAGTGAAATTGTGTCTAAAAAAAGTTCCAAAATGCTCCGAAAAATGCCTTCCTTCGGAAGGGAAGTAAATCCGGCAGTCCCATGTTAGTAAATGTAAAAGATCCTCAAGCGTAAATGACGCCTCTGAGCTAAATTCAAATCGCCTGTTCCTCGCCCAAGAAATACCTCCTTTCTTCGCTAGTGGGTGAACCTAGCGTAACGAAATTTGTGTGGTCAGGCGGAAGGGCGGGCCTGATGGCCCGAGTCTCGCCACTTAAAATAAGGCATCAATTCAATTGAATTCAATTCAATGGACGACTCTCGTTGCAGGTGCCGGTGCATTGCGGCGCGCGCCACGGCTCGGGCGAGTTCGTCTTCATGGCGCGACGCAAGCTCGGGGAGTTAGCTCTGACGTGCGCGCCGCGCCTGCAGGACTGGGTGGCGGCGGTGCGCGACCTGGAGGCGGCGGGCGAGGCACACTGCGTGCTGGCCAGCTAGTCTCCCCCCAGGGCTTCGCCCTCGCCCTCACCCCTCACCCCTCTCCTCCTCGCCACGCCACGCCACGCCCCGCGCGGCGCTACGGCGCCTTTGCCCGGGGGTTGGCAGTACTGCAAAGCGCACGCGCCAGGCTTCGTCCATCGACAGAAGACTGCACCTGTTTCGTCCTGTGGTCTGCGTGTATGGCTCCTAGAAGCGAACAAGTGGATCGCCTTTGTCGACCATCGTGGGATTCCAGTAGGTCCACTGAAAAAGGCTGCTGCCTCCAACTGAAGATCGGTTTTCTGTGGTGTTTTTACCATGACTTCTACATCAGACAAGTGACTGACATTGTGAATCTTGTCCGTCACGCTGTTGATCTGGCCCTCAGTGGTGGATTTTGATTATTAACTGTGTATGTTCCTGCTCTGTGAACCTATTGTGCTGTAGGATTCATAAGATTGCGGCTCCAATTTTGCTCACATTTACTGTTTAACGGTGTTATCTTCCAAATACATGATCCTGCATGTTCCCTTTCAAGTTGTTGTGAAATTGATCACTCCAATAGATGTTTTCACTTCTTACAATAGCCACAAAGAAACAATTAGTTCGCACCATCAATTTTTCACAATGTTAGCGTAAGTTTTTTCTTCACGTGATGTATACATTTTTTCTGTGTCTGAATCAAAAGGATGTCTGGTAGATTCTAGTTTAAGGAGAAATAATACTTTAAGAGGTGCAATAGGTACCGTGAATATTTTGAAGAATTTAAGGAATTTTCTGAAGTATGTGCAATACTTACATTTCTTGTATGGAAACACTGGTAGGTTCTTGATGTATTTCTACAAGGTAATCTTGAAGTGAATTTTGAGACCAAATAGATACATGCTGGAATGCTTGTATCTGAGGGAAGAACCTGGTCTCAAACCGTCCAGACAGAAAAAGTGAGAAAACGTACAATGTACATATACTTGTATATTAGGTATTCTCCATATTGGAGACATGTACAGTGAATTGAGAGTATTATTATAGAGTAGCTTAGACCATGCAGGCACCAGAGCCGGCACAGGTGGCGAAATTGTAAAGTAAATGGCAGAGTGAAGTGAAAGAATCTAGAAGGACACTTCGGTTACATCACTTCCATGCCTCTGTACATATGTTCATTAAAAATCATTATTTCTCTTTTTTTACGAATAAAACAATTAAAAAACCAGCTATATCACTGCTATAGTATTGTTTCTAAATGGTTTATTTTTACTAATAAATTAACAAATCCCTCTCCTGAAGTTTATAATGTCTTCCGTGTGAATTCATTGTGCCAAAATATTGACCAACCCAGTGTAGGCCCTATATTTGATTTCCTTAATCACTTATCTTTCTCTTCCTTTTTAGACCTAATCCCTTTTCCAATTTCCTACTATAAAAAAGGAGAATCATTTCATTTGTGACCTGTGGATCATTTTTGAGAGATACACTTTATTTCCTGGGCTTGGCCCATGTCATGTTAAAGTGTAATTTGTATGTATAAGTTGAGTCCTATAAATGTACATTGTTATTGTCATGTAAATAGGATTGTGTATTGATTCTAGGTATGGAGAAAAAGCTGTGCCATGAATCGTGTAAAGCTTTGGAAATTTTGATTTACATTCTTGTACTATATAAGACTAGAGATAAATGTCTTTTAATCATGTAAAAGATCTCATGCTGCAGAATGGTTAAAATAGTTATGTTGATACTTGTGAAATATTGTTATTAGTTTAAATTGTAAGAGAGAAATATCTTTTTGTTGATTTGATTTTCATCTATCATAGTAGATTATAGTTGTATCCCCATCATGTGGTCAAATAGATACAAAACTTCCATGTAATGTAATGAGAATGTATGTTCTGGTTTGTCTTCCACAACCATAATTCTGAGTCCAATAATGACTGCTAAATTTTACCATGGATGTTGTGAGTTAGTAATGTTAAATGTAAAGTTAGACTGAATAAATTTATGCACTTATGTGAATTTGCCATTAACAGGCATGTCACCAGATAAACATTACCAATGTTTTGAACATTTATTGTTATATTCAATCTAATGTCCTATAGATTTTTAGTAGCTTTAGATCATCTGAGATTCAGAAAAATGTTGTTGTAGTTAGATATTTTCTTCATATTTACTGCATTGTTGTCAGAACTGGAAGACATAAAGTCAGTGTATAGTTAAGTCATTGATACATGTTAATATAAAAAAAAAGTAGTACAGTCTATGGAAAGAAGTATGTAGTAGTGATTGTAATGTTATTTCAATGCTTATCTCTTTAAGACAATCTAACTTTCTCATTCCTCCTTATCCATAGCAATCCAAAATTGTAATACCCTAGTACAAATAGGAAATATTATGCAATTGATGATGTTACCAATATGGAACTACTGATTTTATTTCCTTTCAGTTCATGATGTATAAAAAATTTCAAATATTGTCAAGAAAGATGTCAAATCTACATAGTCTTCTTAGCTCTACAACTGCTGTTTTGAAATATCAAGTTTACAATACTTATGTAATTTGATTTGATGTTATAAGGATCAGAATACTGTGATAAAAGGTAATGATAGAACCCTATGACAAAATATATGCTAAAATGATTAGTCTCTAATTGTGTCTATTTTATATACTACCTACTATCTTCCCTTTCCTAGAAGGAAATTATTATTTTTCTATCAATTTCCTATGTTTAAAAATTGATATTTAACTTAAATTCAACAATTTGTAGGTATCTACTCGAAACGATTGTCTTGGAATTACTGGAATTAAGAAAAAAAAAAATTAATTTCCTGATTTGATGAATGTGTTCTCTGGAATGCAATTGAATCTGCTTCTATAGACCCATGGCCCTGCTTTTTATCTTGCTTACAATTATGAAAAATTGGGAACCGTTCAACAGAAAATTAAAAAAAAAATTTTAGAATGTGTGAGAATACTTACATACCTAATGTGTGCGTGAAAGTTATTTTAGAACTGCTAATCTGCATCAAAAGTTTGATGTTTACTTCCTTGGTTTTCTGTTCGGGTACTTGTGTAGCAATTAATTCTGACATGGCATATAGTGTAAGTGGACTGTTGGCCACTGATAAATTGTATAGGAAATTCGCTTCAGATTCTTAATATCACATCTGATTATCTATCACATTAGTAGTATCAATGCCAATAATGAACACTCAAAAATGCAAGACAATTTATAAAATATTTTTTATTTGCTATCAATGTAAAAATAATTTCCCAATTAAATGCCCTAAGCATGAGCAAAATATAAGTACCCATAATAAAATTGAAATATTGAACGTTTGTAATCAAATTTTATGTCAACATAAAAACTTTATCTTTCAATTTACAAATTTAATATTCAAATAATAAATGCAATATACACATTAATTGTATATTAAAATAACGTCCATCTATATTCTTGGAGAGAAAACATTAAAAACAATCGTATATTTTTTTGAAATCTGAATTAATCTTATTTTGAAGTATTGTTAATGTGATAGATAAAACTTATTTTTATATATTTCTGAACTTTCACATTTTTTTCAGAAAAACCTATTGGGGGCTATAAGCATGTGCTTAGCCTGCTAAAACAATTAACTGACCTCAGTAATTTTCTAAGAGAATAAAATTAAACAAAAAGTATTTAAAACAAGAATAATTTTTCTCAAAGTGCATATGGAAGGAAATTTTTCTTTGAAAATAAGAATGATTGGTGAGAACAAAAAATTAAGAATATTACAAAATTGTGTAAAAATTGATTCCAAGTTTAACTTACAGGTAAAATTAAAAATACTCTAATTCCAATAATTTAAACAATTATATTAGACTTATTTATTAGTTACTTTTCCAAGTTTAAGTCGTGTATTTGGTGAATAAGTGAAGCAAAAGTTACACTAATCTCAAGGGACACTTCAATTTCCCAGAGAAAAAGCTGTACAACAGGAAAATTAAGAAAAGTGGATTTCAGTTCTAATTCGTTTGAGGACGTGATGGAGTTTGGTATAATGAGTTTATGAAAATAGAGCGTGATAAAGAAACATAGAAAATATTGTGAAAGATTGTTAAGCCACAGAGCCTGTTCCTTTGATCACAGTTTTGAGTCTCGGAAACAAAAAGAAGTCAAGAGAGTATGACCTCGTACTTGGCCAAAAACCTCTTCACTGGCAACGCAATGTGGCGGCAGGCATTGTCGTGCAACAGAAATCAACTCCCATTCTGTCGAAAGCGGACGCAGACTTCTTTTTACGTATCCTCGGAAGCAACTGCCACCGCAGCGAGGGAGGAGAGGTGACTTCCGGTTTTAGTGATTGAACAGCATGTGCAAAAAATTGCATTTTCTGCGTAGGTGAGCAATGATAATTTGGAGACTTGAAAAACAAAACAAAAACTCCTTCCTTCCTCTCATATGGATGGTGATAGGAAGGAGGGGAGGGAAAAAGGATGTGATGAGCAAGGTGGAGTTTATTGAGGGTGTTTTTTTGTTTTGATGTGATAATTTTTGGGGGTGAACTAAAGGGGGCTTGTTTGTATTATTTCAAGGTGGGCTAATGTTCGAATTTGATAATTTTTCATTTTATTTTTATTTTGCAACGATGAAAGTTTTGTCTTAGACTATAGTCTTGGAGAGAGAAAAAAAAACAACAATCTTTTATTTTTTTGAAATCTGAATTAAACTTATTTTGAAGTGTTGTTAATGTGATAGATAAAACTTTAGATCAGTCTTTAATGTCAATTTTGTCATATATTTCAGTCTGGTCAGTCTTTCAAGTAACTTTTAAGTAGTTTTCAGTAAGGTTTTGGATGTAGTTGTAGGTTATTGGGAGTGCGATGGAGGCGAGGTTATTGTGATGCATCTAGGGATTCTAATGGCGACGCATGCCTATTTCCTACGCCAGGCGATTGCATTGGCATTATTGTCAAAACACTGCTTTGAGATACATAAATAACAGAAGTTGTATAGAAAGTGGTGCTATGTGTAATAAAATGGCACGGCAAACTGACCGTGGTAAATTGAAAAGAGCAACCATGTCAGGTTATTATCCGCGCACGTTATCTTGAGCCCTCGCTTCGCTAGAAGCGTGAGGAGTGGGGAGTTAAGTTATTTTGACTAAGGGAATTTTACGTCGAATTTGGAGTACATTCTTCGATGCAAAATAGTTTCTAATACACGGGAGCGAACATTTCTCGTTACCACATTTTGTCTACAACGCTCGTTGATATCATTTATTCTTAATTCAACTAATGTTGGGAAAGGAGTGGGAGTAGATATTCTGGGGCTCAAGAACACGTGTGGATATAATATAAAGGACTCGGATGTTCAAAAACCGAAAATAGTGTAGTCTCAAATCCGTTTACAAAAATCTGGTCAGTGGCTCGTTGCCTTTTTTTCTCCATTGATGAGGTACATTCGAGACAGCCTTCGCATATTCAGTCAATGTTACATCGAAACGAACGACTTTCTGAATGCGGCTCTACATATTCGCCATTTCGTGAGAAAATGGGATGACATCTTTACAACTGTGGGAATAGGGATATTTCACAAAAATTGACTAAAATTAAGGGACATTATAACATAAAGGACATAATCGGAAATAATTTATAGGAGATAATTATCAATTATTCGCATATGATGCACCCTGTATATTATTATTATTATTATTATTATTATTATTATTAAATAAACATATTTATACGAGAAATACGTTTTGAGTTGCTAATACATAAATTGAATAATGTTGTTTATTCAAAAGAATGCGCATGTATAGTATTAATTATATCAATTTATTAATGTATCAAACTTGTCAAATACAAATGAAAGTGAGCGAAGTAATGACAATGAAATGGAACTTCCTCGAGCCCTGGAAACGGCGTCACCGAGTTCAGTATGTGTGTGAGAAAGAAGGCGGATTAGGTGCGCATGACACCAGAGACAGATTGCTGACAGCTGAAACGTTGACCAAAGAACATGAGTTACAAGCCTCCTCCATGTTTAACAAATTACTCATTCCTTTGTTTTCGTGTTACGAAATGTAGGATCCACGTTCCTCCACCAACACCTGCTTCCATCACATTTTTATGGCGGAGATTGGCGGACTGCAAGCAGGGGGGATCATTTCGGGGAGAGGGACATCTTAGATTTTTCTTAAATAATAAACATATTTATTATATTGTATATTATTTTGTATTATATATATATTATACACTTTTATTTTTTAAATTATTACATAATTCTAACAATATTTAAATCAATTTTGCCAAAGAAAAGAAGGTAACAAACGAAAACTCTACGTCTTTTGGCAGGGGGCGTGGCCCCCCTCCCCCCCTGGATCCGCCACTGACTGCAAGAGGGTTGTTGAAGGTTGGTTACACCTTTCTTTTGGGAGAAATTTTCGAAATATCCTCTCGTTTGTGTTCGAACAAAATTTTTGATTACCTCCAAATTGAATGTATATTTCACAATTAATTTACGTTAATAACTTATCATTTTCTATGTTACTGATTTCCGTTTCGAAATTAAAAGAAAACTAAGCAGCCATGTAAAAGGTATCTATTGTTTCATTAGATACCCAGGAACTCAGTAAAAACAATGAAAATGTTTCGATTTTGAGGGAAAATGCACATATTTTGTTGTATTATTTCCGTATTCTCATAATGAATTTACCAACTGAATTTTCATTCTTGGTGCTTCACTTCTTACGATACAACTAACGTCATACAACAGCAAGTCTCCATTGCATTAAATATTTTCTGTTGACATGTAGCGTTGTAGAACAGCAATTTTTTGTATTCTTGGTATGTAAAGAACAATTTTACTATATATTGATATACTATACTGTGTTGTAGAGGTATTCGTGAAGACGGTTTTTGTTAAACTATTTAATTCATTGAAATGTTATAAGAGAATATTTATTGATTTTTCTTAAGCAGTGTGCATACTACCTTTTGGAAAACCATTTTGTGGTGTTTTCAGCACTTTTGTTGCTACAGGCCACTAGTTTGAAACTAAATTCGCTTTGATTCCAAAAACCGTCGGCATTCAATTATTATTATTTTTCGAATTTAAATTTTGAAGGATTGTGATGAAAAATATCTCACATTACAATAATGTGCCACACAAGTTTCTTGCAATATATGCAATGGACTCATGGAGTACTAAATACTATTCTGATGTAACAGAATTTAAGACATTGAAATGAATGTGCTTTTTTAATTTTTCCTGCCTACAGTTATAAAGTAAATGAAACATATTATCCTATTGCTACGTTAAATCAATCGAATTTAGAACTTTTTCGAAATATGTTTAAAAATCTAGAGTAAATATCAAAGTTTCGAAAAAGCTTTGTGAGCATTTGTAAAATAATTTATTTTACATGTAGACCTATAAATATATTTCATCATCAATTATTTTATATTGCCTGAATTTGTGATTTTTGAGAGTTGATTTTTTCACTTCGTAAACATATTGTATTTATCTTACGGCGTAAGAGTATGAACTGTTTCACTATCTTTATAAAATAACTATTTAACGTAATATCCCCACATTTGATTCTCAAATAATCAAAATCAAACGTTTTGCTATAACATACAAATTCTTGTACCACTATACCACGAGATCATAAATGATACTATTCAGAGAGAGTACACAAATCTGGAACAAAAGAGAGTTGCATGTTTTGCTAACCTTCGTTCTTTTTAGTTCTCATGAAACAGAAAATTAATAGTAAAAATGTCGAAAAGGAATTTACACAATAATCTTTTGTGCTTTTTAAGTGATAAAATATGTTGGTGTGACAAGAAAAGAATATTTGGGGAGCTCACAGTGAATTTATGTTAAATAATTTTACCACAATGCATTAAGTATACTTAATAACAATGATAAATATACAATTTTCATTACAAAATCTAAATCCTAAAAGGTCAGGAATTGTGAGATGTGAATATACTTAGAGAAAGACTGCGTAAACACAACAGGAACCTCATTCGTCGTTGGAAGTGCTGAATAGACGGTAATCCTCACTACGTGTAGGCAGTTTTGTCACAAAGTCTTAACGGCAAATCCCTCGCAATTGGACAGTGAATTCATGAAGAATATTACTCCCTGTGTTCTGACGACTGGTTACGAAGGCTCACTGAAACAGGTGAGGAAGCTGGTTTCTGATACTCTTGCTAGATAACAACAGGTACACATTTTACACGAAGTCTTTTACTAATTTTTTATGGTTATCTGCTGTAATCGTTATTTTTCATTATGTCTCGGCTGAGATATGTACAACACTGTGTATGTGACAATAGCGTGAAACATCTTTTTAAAAGAGATAGAATCTCCTACATGGTCCCTGGTTTTCGAGTGTTCCTTATCTGTCAAGACATTATTTCCTGAAGGCAAATTAATAATCGCATTACAAAGGTTGTAACCTACATTCGCAGATGACTGTAGTTTATTTTTATAAATAAATTTAAAACAGGATACTCTTTATATTTTATTTGTGGACAAAAAAAGTATACTTGCAATCTAATGCAAGTTTTGAAAGCAGAGAACGAAGAGAAATCAAGAAAAATGCAAATGCATTTATATTCTTTCTCCGTTCCTTCAGTTAAAGATGTACAGACACATTTTAAATGCTAGTCATCTTGAAAATGAATATTCATACTTATAACATGGTGATTGGCAACAAAGTATTTTGACATAAATATAATTTGGCAAGATTGTTTTACCCAAATCGCAAACCCCAAATGCTGAAGCTTCATCGCCAACTCTGAATTGCGAATGTAAACTGGGGCCTAGAAGAATTTTGGCAAAAAAAGTGGAATATTTACATTGCAGAGACTCCATTGGCTCATTTGGAACCGTTTTGTACATATTCAGTGCCTTGTCATTTGCAGGTTCACATCGCGTTTTTTTTTCTCAAGCATAGAGCTGTAGGAGTATTCCTTCTCTTGCGGTACGATAAGGGATTAGAACAAATAATAATAGTAATAATAATAATAATAATAATAATAATAATAATAATAATAATAATAATAATAATTCCTAATGCCTGTAAACACACTAGCGCCAAAAACGCTTTTCAAAAAATGGATATTCCCTGACCGATCTGAGCGAACTTTAAGTCCTACAAATTAGAATCACATCTTTTAATTTTTGGGGGTACTTCCGAGGGACTATTAAGCTCCTAGGGCATTTCAATATCTTTTAATTTTTTTTCGTTGCTCAAAGAGAGCAAAACGGGCTGACTCTAAAACCTTGAAAATTACAATGTTATACTTTTTTCTAACTTCACATTCAATATTTCTAACTTCTCCACATTCAATATTTAACCAAGGAATTTCTTTATTAAGAGAATCTATTATTTATTCTTAGATCCTTAAATCAGGAAGGAGCGTTTAGACATGTGAGTGGTTTTGAGGTAATTTGGAGTGATATCTTGAACATTTTTCACAAATGAGTATAAAAAAGTTTCTCAAAAGCAGCTCCAATTTTTTCTTTAATCTTTAAGTAAAGATAGAGCACAATACACTGAATTACGTAGCCCAAGTGCGATTTTGATTCGAACTTTTTAATTCTCGTGAACACAAACTTCTGGGAGTGACCAACCATCTCGCACCGATGTAGCCAACGTGTTAACCTACACTTTCCGTTTCAAATACTCCTTGAAAACCTTTTTGCGAGTAGAAAACAATTCCAGATGGCAGTTTGGATCAATGTGGTGGTACTTAAAAGTTGGTTACTCGTTGCTGGCCGTGAAAGTCCGTATGCATTCTTGTTCAGAATTATGCGTGAAGGTTTGCACTGGTTCCACTATTATTGTAATATTACCTAATCCTTACAAATAATACGAGAATGTATGTGCTATTGTACCATTTCTAGTTTCATGAACATTTCATGAGCTGCCATATCCTTCTAAGTTGCTTTGCTATCGCCTCCTTCTGAGATTTTCATTTCAATGAAAGTATTATTTACTAGCTTTCTTTGCATCAACACATTTTTGTTATTCTTAATTATAGTATCTATTACTGATACTCAAACTAGAAACAGAAGTGTTTAAATTCTATAGCGTAATATTGAGGTTATGTTCCCTTGTCTTGTTTTTAATCGTACCATGTTTGTATAATTTGTAATTTCTTTACACATCCTAGATTGTATTTGTTCACCAGAATATTTAAATTTCTTGTTCTACATGTATTAGTATCTTTTTTGGTAAAGTGCCCTATTTTGTAAACGAGGCAATAAGAAATCCATCATATCCATTATATACTATTCCAATGTATTTGATCTTGCTTTCGGTCGATCGTTATTATATTGTTTTCTTAGTATTAAATAATTACAAAATAACCTGATTGGCGCTGCTGCAGCACCGTCGCGAAAAAGAAAGAATCGATACGCGACTGCTTAATATGAATAAAATGTAATTTAGAAACCGTTCATTTTTTTACTTCCTCGCTTACAAATTAGGTAGTATTCAGAAAGTATTGTAATTCTTCAATGAAAAACGAACGGTGTGGTTTTTCGACCGAAAAATTCGCCTCGTGTATTTCTGTTACGCCTTTGTAATAATTCTTGGTATAGGTTACCTATGCAATCTACTGTTATTACTCGCGCAACTTTTCTTGAACGATGACCTTGCTTTCCCCTCTCTGATACAATAAACAGTTGAAGACAAAAGCTCGAAGCGTGCACTGATGACAACATTGCAAACACATCTTCATTGGCGCGAAATAGAAACTATTTTCCGTTAAAGATGATAACTTCTGACCGTGATTTTTACCAAAAAATTTAAATAAATGACCAAAGCAGGTGAAGATTCATCACAGGAAATACCTGGAACTTCTGAGAAAATTAGAACGCAAATTATTGAGAACGTTGCGAAGGCATGACTGATTCTCGGGAGATTGGCATTGCTTCATGAAATCTGGTGGCCGATTTCGTAACTAATATCCCTACTCTACCCGCATTTCTTCAATCCATCGTTTAAGAAAAGTTGCGCGAGTAATAATATGTTATTCAAAATACCTACATATTTTTCGTTATTGGATTACTTTCTTATTCTCATATTAATAAGAAATGTTTTTGCCATGTAGGAGCCACCTCTGGACTTTCGGCGTCATGCAGCAATTGCAGGACAGCCGGAAAAAAGAAACGTCTTCTGGGACATCGCACGTCGCCGAAAAAGAATCGAGGGTCTGACGCACCATAGCAAATCACCAGCAGACAGTCAACCATTTTCAGAAGACGAAAGAAGGGTCGCGGGGGCCATCTTGAATGAGCCGCCCGACCCAGTCTCATGAAGTCGCAAGGAAACGGACGAAGCTACGTCTCCGACGACAGATATATCACATTCTCAAATCGACTCAACAATCCGCTCAACTGGTCGCCAAACACGGGCCCGCCATGGCGACCCCGTCGGAGGGGCCGCCGCACCCCACAAACCTGGTTGAGATGCACCGACGACGCGGCGCTCAACCTTTCTCTGGTCCAGCAAGTGGGGCTTATAACTCGCTACCTCAGTGTTCCAAAATGGAAGTATCAGACATGGCCGCTTCGGCGAGCGCGCCGTGTGACGTTACTTACGCCTTCCAGCCTCAACACTGCGATTTATCCCGGATCCACCAACGGCATTCTTCCCTACAATCAGGCGCAGCGCCGGGTTTCCCTGGATTAATTTCCAAATCGACCAGTACAAGGGAGATCGCTACATCTCCACTTCGGTCCTCCCATGTGCGGCGAACTCCACGGGATGTAGATGCCACTAGAACCGATTATTTGAGAGCATTGACATCGATTGTGTTGAACCATAGCGCTGCCAAAATGTCTGCCCAGTTGTCAAAAAAAATGTCGGCGCTTCCGAAAAAACGTGCGGTTTACACATCGTATAAATCACGAACGTTTGTGCCCCGCTATTTACAAAGGAGAACTCCTCCGTTTCAGGTCCCTAAAAGTTCTAAAAGTTCCCGTCCTTCTTCGCGGGCCGTGGCCAACGACGGACGCGCGAAGACGAACAACGTGGCACATAAACGAGGAGAAATAACTGAACCAACACCTCGAAAGAGATCCAGTTCGTCAGATAAATCCAAAGCGACTGAAAAATCCCTTCCGCTTTGTAGAGAACGTAGGAAAACACCACCAGTACTCGTCCAATGCAGTGGAGAAATCGTGACAAGAAATTGTGAGTTAATGAAAGAAACACCCCAGTTACCTCCGTCGGATGTTGCAGAAATATCTGGACACATATACACAAAATGTGAAGAAGATTCTCCAAAGAACCCGATTGAAGTACCGCCTATTCTTATTCAATGCAATGGAGAAACAATTAATAAACGCTGTACGCAAATGCAAACCCCACTCTCTGTTCTTAATATGGATGAAAAGGCTGAGCCATCAAAATCTCCCAAAAGTGTGGAAAAAACACGCGTTATCAAACGAAAGAAATCGCATAAAACTGTAATCGGCAAAATT
Organism: Gryllus bimaculatus; assembly: GCA_017312745.1. NCBI lineage: Eukaryota > Metazoa > Arthropoda > Insecta > Orthoptera > Gryllidae > Gryllus > Gryllus bimaculatus. The sequence goes on from BOPP01000057.1 coordinate 2,994,766, forward strand.
GGGTTTTCGAAGTCGTTCTTTTTGTCGAAGAAGCGCGCGCGACGGCCTGAAGGTCGAAGAATCAAAGCAATATCACAAAACACTGATCAACCTAGCACCAGTTCTGCTTCGACTCCGTCTCGGCAAGTTCACGAGTCGCATTCATCCAAAGCGACGTCATCTTGGCGCGACCAATCAGATCGCCTGGACCAGACGAGCTCAGCGAAAAGACGAGTAACGTTTAACGACGACAGAGGAAGAGAAGTTCGATTTCGACGCTTAAGAAAACGCCGAAGATCGAAGTCGGTCTCTGGTCATGCGCTCACAAGAAAGTCCAGCAAACCTCAGAAAGCAGTGGATCCAACCCGTTTCGAGGAGACACTAAACCATCTCAGATACACCGGTAACAAAGTCAAAGAAACCTTTCTACAAGCTGAAAAACCTCTACATTCTAAAACTTCACCAGAAGAACAGCTACCAGGTTTACGTCAGGATGAACATACGGTTTCATCAAATCCATCACACACTTTACAGACTACAGTTATTGCCAACCGATGTGGATTAGCACAAGCCCAAATGTATCCATTCGGTTACGCAGCAACGGGGTATGATCCACGCAACACTTCACCTATGAAACGAGAAAAGGACTTGAATAGTTCACAAATGAAGACAAGTAAGCCCCCAGAAGGCAGTAATCAAACAGCTAAAACAAATTTCGTGAACAGGCCTAGAGCTCGGGACTACGGAGCAGAGAAAAAATCAATCGAAACATGTAGAAACGACATAAAACGTTTAGCAGACGCAACGAGGTGTTTCTTGAAATACCGAAAAAACATTGGTGCTTCAGAAAAAACACAGAACCTGGCAACTCGAGTACGAACTAACGCTTTGGGGACGGAAGTGACCGCCCCCCCTGCGCTTCCTCCCGATGAAAGTGCAGTTCCTATTTTGTTACCAGCAGGGACGGGCAAAGTTGGCCAACGATGTGTTGAACTACTCTCAAACGGCCGCCAGCAACTGCAAGTCCACAACCCTCCTGCCCAACCGACGAAAGCACCGACGGCCGGGCCGCATGTTACGAACCCAAGGACGGGGTCGATAGGTAAGAAAGCCACGTCCCGCTCTCGATATTGCAGCCCCAAACGAAAGGGAGACTTTAATAAGTACGCTCCGATGTCAAAACCCACAAAAACGACGACACACGTTTCCGACAAACGCCGAGGGTGCATTGCTACCCACCACGACAAGAAACTTTCCTCCCTTGAAGTCGTGGAACAATGGCTGCATAGCAGCGCTACGTCATCTCAGCAAGGAGACGGCCCGGAACCTCTACCCTGCGTGGAACAGGGAATGTCCGACACACTAATACGGCCGTCCACAAGGGACATAGCCGTCATGGCGACTCCGCGAATGATGCGGCAGGCGACGCATCGAAATCGACGGTTCAGTTCGAAGAAACGACCGTCTTCTACCAATCTCTCGCCCAAGAAGACGAAGTCCAAAAAAGTGTCCGAACAAGATGCGAACAATTTAGACCCAAACGCTTTCAGATACAAGTCGATTGATGCCCACGCACGCTGTTTAGAGCTCTTAGAAAATTCGTCGTATAGTCTGACATCTGAAGTGGCTCATGAACTGGATCCGTTATACGATCGCAAACAACCAACCAGAAACACGGAATCACGCAAGCGGAAAACGCATGCGCCCAGTACAGATCTCGTTTTGCAAAGGGTACTTCAAGAGCATACACCGTCCACTCTCCCCCAGGAGCAGGCGCCGTTGGCACATTACGTGCGACCGGGTCAAATGATTGGCACGGCTCATCATTCGACGCCGAACGTGAAATTCAGAGGCAACACAAGTACTACTTCTCAGCGAATGCGGTTCACATCCACGGGTCCAAAGGTCACACGTGGTAAATCAAACAAGGTGTCCTCAAAGTGTACAGATGCGCGAGCAGCACCGTTCGAGGGAACACAGAAAGTTGTAGAGCGCAGCGGTGACAGTGGTGTAGTTTGTTCCACGGATATGCAGAGAAATGCAGTGGATAGGTCAAGACGCGCTGACATATCAGCTCAGGCATTTTCAAACCCGCCGTGTTCAGGCATAATCCCGGGAGATCCGCAATCCAATTTAACCGCGAACGATGATGAAGCTAAGCAGATGGAGATAAATCATGCAACAAGAGGGGAAGAGGAAAAATGGGACAAACTGCACAGTCACGGAAACAGATCAAGCAGACACGGGATGTCGTTCTGGCCAAAGAGACGCATATCAGTCTGCTGCAAAAGACTTTCAGGAATGCCTCGGCGATTCCGAGCACCGCCATGGTCAGATTCGGTTAGAAAAGGCTCCTCTCATAGAGAACAATACATGACGAGTTCTGGATTTTACGATTCGAAACAAATGTATAATGACTCTTTACCTAATGTACACGAGTACGAGGGAACTGGTAGGGAAAATAGCGAGACGAAATTTATGAATCATATGTCGGGCGCCCAAAAAGAACGAATGTCGGCCACAATGGAGAAGCTATCTCGCATTACCCGCTGGAACTCCACGAAAAGACAGGGATCCCATTCTTCCGTGTCGTCCAGAAAAACCGAACTGTCTTCTTATTCGGATGTGTCTGGAAGTACATTCAGCGATACGGGAAAGTCCAACAACTGCATCCCAACAAGAGGGTATAGAACAGCTGTCTTGGTGTCAAATGGTTCGAAATCTCAAGGACAGGAAGTGGTGACCACGACGCCGTCATCTCGCGATCTGCCTCGTCTTATCGTTCAGTGTACGGGCGGAACAATCACACCTCAGCCGTTGCCAGCGTATCCATCGGCGAGTGAGGTGCAGAAGACTACTGAAAGAAAGGAAACGGGAAAGCAAGAGGAAAACTCGCCGACTAGTGAGCCATCTCATATGGTCGTATCTATTAGTTGGGGGGGAACATGCTGCAGTCTGCAGTGCCAAAAAGCACCGCCGGAAACCACTCAGGTACTCACATTACCTCCCGCAGCGGCGAACATTAAAGACAGCTCAGGGAACACCACGATGGAAATATCCTCCCATGTAACTGCCGAAAATGACGCCAAACGTAGACAGAAACGCCGACCCACGTCCCCTGGTATTGCGCCCTCGAAACGTACTGATGCTTCAAACAGCAAGGGCAAAGCGGGAAGGCCAAACTCGCGAACGGGTACTCCGAAAACGAAGCAGCATCCTTGTGTGTCAACCGTGTCTTGGGCTGCCTGTCGAAGGGGAAACCTTCAGGCAAACGCCAAATCCGGCGCTCAGTTTAAAAAAGACAAGGCGGCTGTCGAAGTGAAAGGTTCGGACAATTCTCCGGTCGCTCCTTCTCGCGGTTTGAGGCAACGATCTAAACCGACGTTACCGGGACTTGGGGTAACAAAGACACCTTCTTCGCCCTGCCGAAAAGTAAGTCCGCCGCTGAAAAAGAATGTGCCGCTGTCGCGAAGTGTGGGTCCCGCTCGCGGCCAGACCACGCGGAAGGCAGTCGAGAGGACCGGAAAAGAACGCACGGCGTCGGTGCAAGTTTCTGAGACGGTAAACGCCTCCGTGCAAGTGTCGAGGCAAGACAGCGCTGTAACGACGTCATCAAGGAAAGGATCGTCCAATGTAGGAGACGGCAAACGCGACCGTACGACTTCGGTCAATCGGCAGAAAAGCGCTGGTACCTCGCCGGAAGATTCGTCCAAACTGGTTGAAGCGTACGTCCAGACTTCTGAAGACCCACCTGGAAATAGTATTAAGAGTACATTAGGTGTAGAGAATAATTTGCAAGTAAATCCTTTGGTGAATAATCAGAACGTTGCTGTGTCGGTTCAGACATCCGGAATGGCGTTTCCCGAAAAGGCAGACGCGTCGTTCCAGACCTCGGTGTCGAGGATGCTGATTCCGCCGAAACTACCGGCTAACCTCGCTTCGGGCGAACGCTGGAATTCCGACTTCTTTATGCAAACGCAGCGATACCTGTCGAACGTCGCGACGGTCCTAGCGTCCCAGAAAATAAAAGCGCTCTCCCGAACCGAAGAAGAGCCGCCGAAAATACCGGATCCTCCAGCGGAAGTTCAAATCATCCTCCCGGAACGCAAACGCAGGGAAGCTTTCCGGGAGGACAGGACGGACAGGCAGGAGAGGACGGAGAGGACTGAGAGGACGGAGAGGGGGTCGTCGTCCTCGTCGCGGGCGACGTCCACGGCGGACGCCTCAATCCAAACGCCCAAATCCAGCGCCAAACCCACGCCCAAGACGTCCTCCGTGCTGATCCAGCGCACGTTGAGGGACGCGGCGAACCTCTTGCAGAGACACCGGTCGCTGTCCGCCCCGCAAGCGCCCGTCGCCCAAAAGAGGCAAACGCTCATGGAAGAGATGAGCGGAATGGGCGGGCCTCCGCCGTGGCCGGTGCGCAGTGGCCCCATCCGAGAATGCGACACCCCGTCGGCGGCCGTTACATCAGACACCACATCTACCTCGTCCGTGATATCGCCCAGCGAGAGTAAGTTGACCTCGAAAAAAATTCCGGAGAAAGAGAATAGAAATAAATACAGTTGCTTAGATTATTCTAAGCCGCTTGTTTCCTCGGAGAAATTTAAAACCAACGGGTCCCCCCCACTTAAACGGTCGCCGAATGCCTCGCAATGCATTGCGGGTGCTCAAACTCAAAATGTTTACGGGTACCAGAGGAAGGGAGGCTCAAACTCGGTTCTCGGGAATCGAGTCGAAAAAGTCAGCGTACCACAGTGGAAGAAGGGCGATCTGGGCAATTCAACGTCTCCGAAGGGGCGTTCCATCAATTCTAACCGCTCACCCGTCACTTCTCCACCGAAAGGCTACCTTAACAAGATACACGCCATCGGCGATCCCATTAAACCTCCGCTACCTCCTCCGAGGAAACTGTCGACTAACCCGACGCTGATGCCATCCGCCACACCGAACATTTCGGGTCAGTCGTCGAAATCCTCCAACCCCGTGCCAAGGAAGCTCCTGCAGATTCTGCAGTCGCGGAACCCGAGCCGTCCCAAGCCGTTGGTGATGAGGAGATCGAAAAAGATGAGAAGCAAGGCGTCGAACCGGAAGGGGGGCGCCGGGTCCGCCCAACCGGCGAAGCAGAGCGCTCCGGCCACGGACACCTCGGCGGGGGCGGTGCACGCCGGCAGCGGCAGCAGCACCCCGCCGCCGAAGACCGACCCCGACGCAGGCAACAAAGACGGGGAGGCGGTCCTGCAAGCTCCGAAGGCCCACAAGGCGCAGGACGAGAAAGCCGCTGTGCCCCAGGGCTCTGCCTCTGCTTCGGCCCAGCTGCGCAGCAGAAGCACTGGGGCGACCCCCGCGAGGGTACGCCAGGCGCCCGGGTCGCTTCTGGTGGTGATGCCCCGCGTCACCGACTCCCCGCCCCAGCTGCGACCGCGCCCGGTGGGACTGTAAGACGACGCGCCAGGGTCGGTGCGCGACTTACAACAATTCCCATTATCTTTCACATACTGTCCAGTGACGGTTTGGTGCCCCAAAAGACCTGGAGGTTGTACCTGCCAACGAATGCGGATAATATATTTTCAAAAATTCAACAATGCGCAAAATATAATAATTAAAAATGTAAGCAATTCAAGAAAATTAATTAAAATAAGTTAAATACAAGTCTGATATGAAAACAAATTACTTACATAATTTTTTGCGTCGTGTAAGTATATACAACCTCCAGCGCACTGGGTTCTGGCTTGTGAATTTCTCGCTAGGCGCTTAAGTTAGACTCCAGGACATTGCATCAAGCACTGTTGCTTCGCACCGCTTCACCACTAAAATAAAATTAAAATAATATTATGTACTTCGAAAACTTCCCTGGTATAGAATGTCAATAATGAAAGAGCTTCGATCACATTTTTATTTCACAAGAACGCTCGAAAACTGTGGCCGGCTAAGCTGCAGGCACACTTTGCTATCGCAAGACACTAAGGGACTGTCCATCCACAATCGGCCACCTTTACCAAAAAACTCATCAAATGTACGTTTTGAATCAAACAAATCTAATGTCAAATTGAAAAACAACATTTTCCAAATAGTAATAAACAAATGCATTAAATAACAGCAATAATTCACTGAACTTGGTGACTTTCATTCACAAGCTTAATACATACATTTTTGATGGTTGATTTAAAATGGATACAATGTCAAATGTTGCGTCTAGCTTCTTCTAATATATCGGGCCGAGTTTCAATTAGTTTCCAAATTATCTTTCCAGTTTAAGATCCATTACACAATAGAGCCTAACATTCTCGTTACATTCTCCATATTAAAGAAAACAAGAAGAACGAGCAAGTATGTGGTTATGCTAGCAGAACAAAGATCACGAGTGATTCCCACATATTTCATGCTCAGGATATTATTTTTTTCGTTTGGTATTTCAGTAACACATGCATAAAAGGGTCCCGAATAAAATATTGTCATCATACGGCCAAAGGCCCTTTTCATGAGCGTGGCACTTCTAAAAAAGAGAATGATGTGCCCGTTTCTTCGTAACAAAAATCCAATGAACGACACGGATTCTGGGGATTTTAACGGCTTTCGATTCGGTCCAGAAGCAAAACACATGTTTCTGGCTACGCTCGTTTCGGTCGACTCCCGACAATTTCGACACTACCTAGATGTCTACGTAGTATTTCTGCAGTTGTTTGGAGAACTGTACTGAGCAGGTCCGCTCAGACGGTAGTTCCCGTGTTTTGTCCTATTCAACGCAGTGGTGAATACCGAAGCAAGGGCACGGAAAATGCACGAGTCACGGACGCGCGCGTGATTTTGGCTTTGTCACAGTCCGTCCGCTGAATTGAATTTGACATTTGCCTTATTTTACGTGGCGAGATCGAAGCCATCAGGCGCCGCTCTTCACCGTCTGACCACGCAAATTTCGCTACGCTCCTTTCACCAACTAAGGAGAGAAAGGATGGTTATTTTCTTGGGCGCAGAAACAGGCGGATTTGAAATTTAGCTCAGAGGAAGTCATTTTAGGCTTGAGGATCTGTTACAATGCAAGTAAATCTACTAACATGGGACGCCCGGCTTACTTCCCCTCGAAGAGAAGACGTACCAGGATTTTCTTGCCCCTTAAAAAATCACGCTTCGCATCGGGAATTGACTTGGGTACAACACGTCCGGTACGCTAACCGGTTACACCATCGCGCAGCCGGCCACTTTTACACACACACCGCGCGCCACCAACACACACACGCACCAACCGCACACGCACCGGGCGCGCGCATACACACACACTCACACACATCACACTTTATTTGCCACAATGCCTGGCAAGCTTAGGGAATAATGGGGTTGAGACGATGCAGCATTTGGGATATATAACGCGCAGAGATTAGGAAAAAACGCCATCCGGTAACATGTTGCACCGGCGTAGAATATCGCGTTCCAGTCGAGAAGACATTCCGCCGCCTCCCGAGAGATCTGGACATATTTCCACACTTTCGAGTCGAACTTAGAAGGCATAGTGGGGGCGTGCCGTAGCTGGGGCGGTGCCTCGCTGAAGGGAGATACCTCGCTGGGAGAAAACCGCGCTAGCCCGGTGGGTCGACGGCCCAATATCGCCATCCAGCGAGAGAAGATCACGGTGTCCCCGCTGGTGGAGATACCTGGTTGGGAAAACCGCTAGCTAAGGTAGGTTGGCGCCGGGATCTCGCCAGACAACGGGACGAAGATCACCGCCACTCCGAAAAGAAAAAGAACACATATACTACAATTACGGGGACCAATGAACTCGTTAGCTGGACGCGCCCGGAATCAACTAACAAACCAAACCGACGAATGAAACAACGTCAAATTATTGATCAGGGAATTATCTGTGGGAATTAATTTAAACAACTAGGCATTACGCCCTGAGGAAAGGTCGCAGAATGGCGACCGAAACGTCGGCACCTTCGCCATGGACGCGGCGTCACGCCGGACAGCCTAGTAAAATAATTAGCAACTAATTCATTTCACATCGTTGTGTGGTGACGCACCTTTTCTCTTCCACTCCCGCCACAGCAAGGCACCGTCCGGCAACCAGGCACCAGCCGGGGTGAAGCAAGCGGACCGTTTGCAGGCCGGCTGCTAAGAGATTTAACGGAGCGCGGCCCAACACCCTCCGATGCCGAGATTGGCAAGGGGGCCGCGGCCGGCGCGCCTGCGGCGCCACTCGGCTTCGTTACGTTGCCGACGTTGCCTCCGTGACCTGCCTGTGGCGCCACCGCCCGGCCGCGCCCGCGCCGCGCCGTCAATATTATTACTGCAGAATCGCATCTCCAGCGGGTTTAAAAACGTCGTATACTCAACCTAAGAACAAGATGAGAACTAAACATTGCTTTGTCGGCCAGAAAGGGAATTGGTTTAGTTATACCTTAACATAGCCTCGCTAAGAAGAATGTTTATAATGTTTTTCTTTAGGGTATCTGCATCATACTTCGAGGTGTTTTGAAAGACTTGCGACTGCGCCGTTCGCTATTTCAGACAGATGTAACGTTCAGAGATCATTTTTAATAAATATTGCGTTCATATCGGACAAAAAAATTAGTTAAATGTGGACGAAACTAATTCAAAAGTAGCTGAAATCCAGTCTTATGCGTCTTTATGGCATCTCGCGAAGTGTTAGACAAAATGTAAGTTACAAATACTTTCATTCTTGAAACGAAATGCAGTCTTTTTATATTGTCTTTAGCAATTATAGAATGTCCCTAACAATTCAAATTCAAAAATCATAGCGATATTTCTTAAAGAAACCAAAAACACATATAATTTGAGATTATTAATTTTTTTTCACAAGACGTTCCAGATAATTCTATGAGTTATCTATTGAAAAGAATTTAATAAAAAAATGTATTAAATTCCAGTTTTAAAATCTCGTGAGCATGTATTGACCCGGATAAATCTGATTCACAAAAAAATCGTTGAGAAACTCTTATGCAAACTGAAAAACAAATGATATCGAAGGTATTCTCGATTTTGTTGATACTTCCAGTAGAATTTGTTCTACAACAATAATTAGTTTGCATTTGATCTACGATTCATTTTTTATGAATCTTTGATGATTAAAACCAGATTATAAAATGTCACTAAAAGAAGTAATGCATAATATACGAGAACACGATGCACCCAACATTATTTATGAACTGTACATGCGTAGATATTAATAATATACAGTCATTTACAATGATTATGACATAGTATCATAACAGAAATAAATGATAAAATTATAAGTAACATAAAATTATCGCAAAATTTTAATTGCGAAATTATTTAACCAATAGACGAAATATTTGCCGAATAATATAAGTGATGTTTCACGAAAAGGTGCCATCACACCAATTTTCAACACAACTAAACTGAGAAGGACCAAGAAATCCATGTTACATGTATTTCAGTTTATTGTATTCTAGAATCCTTATAGATTATTTTAATGTTGCAAGTTGAACTTGTCAAGATTTTGCTCGAAAATTCAAATTTCCGCTTGAAAAATGTATCACAACGCAAGGTAATTAATAGTAAGATATTATTAAACGTAACACTATTTTCACACAGGTTGTTCCACCCCATGGGAAAAGTCATCGTACTTTACGATAAGAACTTCTAGAATTCATTGTTAGTCGAAACAGTAAAATGATAGCATGGTGCAACAATCGTCGTATAAATATTTGAGTTGGCAAGCCCTTTCAGCGGTCTTACTCATCCCGGCCTGGCGCGGGTGCAGCTTCTGGCGGGGAGTAAGAGACTCGGGCATCACCATAGGCGCGACGCCTGGCGCGATAATCTACACTCCCCATTGGGCGGGGAGTCGGTGACTCGGGCATCACCACCTCAGTGACTCTGGCGTCTCCTTCCTCGAGTCGGATTTGACTAGGGGAGTCACCACCTTCAGCGGAAACTCGGCGCGTCGTCTTTACACCCCGCTGGGCGGGTTCGGTGACTCGGGGCATCACCACAGAAGCGACCCCGGCGCGTCGTCTGTCACTCCGCTGGGGCGGTTAGTCGGTGCACTCGAGCCATCACCACTAGCCAGCAGAAACCTGGCGCTTCCTCTTACAGTCCCGCCACACACGGCGCAGCTGGGGCGGGGAGTCGATGGCTCGAGGCATTACACCCAGAAGCGACCCCGGCGCGTCGTCTATACTCGCTGGGGCGGCGGGGGGGAGGTGACTCGGGGCACCACACAAAAAACCAGCAGCAGTCCTTGACGCGTCGCCTTACACCCCGCTGGGTGGGGAGACGATGACCGGGGAATCACTACTACAGGAACCACTGGCGCGTTGTCTTACACTTGCGGGCTGGTAGGGAGTCGGTGACACGGGGAATCACCACCTACAGGGACCCTGGCGTTCGTCTTTCACTCCCACTGGGGCGTGGGGGGGCGGTGACACGGGGCATCACCACCAGCAGCAATCCTGGGCGCGTCCGTTTACAGTCCCACCGGGCGCCGGTCGCAGCTGAGGGAGAGTCGGTGTCTCGGGGCATCACCACCACCAGCACTCCTGTCGCGCCGTCTTACACTCCAGCTGGCGTCAGGGAGTCGGTGACACGGGCATCACCACCTGCACCGACCCTGTGCGCGTTCGTCTTACAGTCCCACGGGCGCGGCGCGGTCGCAGGCTGGGCGGGATCGGTGACGCGGGGCATCACACTCCGAGGCGACCCTGTCGCGCCGTCTTACGCACTGCAGCTGGGTCAGGGGAGTCGTGACACGGGCATCACCACCTGCACCGACCCTGGCGCGTCTCTTACAGTCCCCACCGGGCGCGGTCGCAGCTGGGGCGGGGAGTCGGTGCCTCCAGGCATCACCACCTCCGAGGCGACCCTGTCGCGCCGTCTTACACTCAGCTGGGATAGGGAGTCGGTGACACGGGCATTCACACCTGACGCCGACCTGGCGCGTCTCTTACAGTCCCAACCGGGCGCGCGGTCGCAGCTGGGCGGGGATTCGTGCGCGGCATCACCACTAGGCGACCCGGCGCGTCGTCTTGCACGCCACTGGGTCAGGGGTCGGTGACTGGGTCAATCAACAACGTACGACCCTGGCGTCGTTCTTACAGTCCCACCTGGCGCGGGTCGCAAGCTGGGCGGGGAGTCGGTGCCTCGAGGCATCACCATTAGAAGCGACCCGTGCGCGTCGTCTTGCACTCCACTGGGTCAGGGAGTCGGTGACTGGGCATCAACCACAGCTCACCCTGGCGCGCATCTTACAGTCCCACCGGGCGCGGTCGCAGCTGGGGCGGAGTCGGTGCCTCGAGGCATCACCACTAGACGCCCCGGCGCGTCGTCTCATTCCCACGTGGTCAGGGAGTCGGTGACGGGCATCACACACGACTCGACCCTGGCCGCGATCATCTTACAGTCCCACCGGGCGCGGTCGCACTGGGGCGGGGAGTCGGTGCCTCGAGGGCATCACCACTAAAGCGACCCCGGCGCTGTCTTCACTCCCCTGGGTCAGGGAGTCGGTGACGGGGTCATCACACAGATCGCACCCTGGCGCGTCTCTTACAGTCCCACCGGGCGCGGTCGCAGCTGGGGCGGGAGTCGGTGCCTCGAGGCATCACCACCTAGAGCGACCCCGGCGCTCGTCTTGCACTCAGCTGGTCAGGGAGTCGGTGACTGGGTCATCAACACAGACCGACCCTGGCGCGACATCTTACAGCCCACCGGGCGCGGTCGCAGCTGGGCGGGGAGTCGGTGCCTCGACGGCATCACACTAGAGCGACCCCGGCGCCGTTCGTTGCACGTCCACTGGGTCAGGGAGTCGGTGACTGGGTCATCAACAACACCGACCCTGGCGCGCTCTTACAGTCCCACCGGGCGCGGTCGCAGCTGGGGCGGGGAGTCGGTGCCCGGGCATCACCACTAGAAGCGACCCCGGCGCTCGCTCTTTGCACTCCCACTGGGTCAGGGCCGTCGGTGACTGGGTGTCGATCAACCCAACAGACT
>BOPP01000057.1:3016055-3030056 GCA_017312745.1 Gryllus bimaculatus
AAGGTGGGGAGCGGGCGTTCGAGCCAGCGGGGGAGCGGGCGGGCGGGTGGCAATTTAAAAGGGATTATGACAGGCGCGTCGCCCCAGGGGATGGGCCAAACGGTCGCCCGTGGAGTTGAGGGGTGGGCGAAGGCCGGGAGAAGTCGCCAGGTAGCCGGGCGAAGCGCGTCGCGCCAGTCCCGTTACGGAGTGGCCCTGGGGGCGAGTCGCGCGGCTATCGGCATCTGTCAAACAATGTTAGCTGTCGGCGAGGAATGCCTGGTTTCAATGATTACGCGAGATGGTTGGAAACTTATCTCTAAATAATTAAGGGTTCCCAGTAGTTTAATGTGCTTTATCACCATCTACAGTACAATGTCGCCAAGAAATTGACAGATGTTGCCATTGTGGCGCTAAATCTTCTATTGAATGAAAAGAAGCACTGTGTTTGTGACTATAAATATACTTATTTATATTCGGCATATTGGAATTAAATAGATTTTTTATTGAAATTGAAATTATTGAACGTTGCTTTATAAAATACAACAAAGAATTTAATAAACAAATAAAATTGCAACTTTGTGGATGTTTGGATACAGTTTCAAGAACTGAATACACACTTTCCTCGTCATTTTCTCGCAATTTTCGCGTTTCTAATTAGAAGGATAAACCATTTTATAACTACATTTTTAGAACACCTTTTTCCATGGTATAAATTTCGCTCAACAACTTCCATCATCGTTGAAGAACAACTGTGTAGGCAAAATTGCACCCAACGTAAACGCTATTTTGTTGCGTGCTTTATTTTGCCGCGGCTCTATGGCCAAAAACACGCTTTCTACAACCGTATTACTTGTTTGCGATGGCAAAAGGTCTTGACAGTTTTGCCAGTTCATAAAAGGTAACTTTTCTAGTATTCTTAATCTCAAATATGATGATTCGTAGTAACCAATTTCAATTTGATTACACTTCTAAGTAATAATACAAGTAAGTGTTTTCATAATGGTGAAATAAAGGTAATTGTTTTAAACATTATTAAAAACTGAGCGGCCAAAATCTCGCCAAGAGTACATTTCCATGCTTAATCCAGTAAAACGTCGACAATTTGGTGACAAAAAGTCAATTTCTGGTAATAGTGGGATAATTGCAAGGCAAACAACTTTGTAATCGTATGTGATCAAATTCCTTTTCCGAAGGGACTTCCAATTTACAGTATGTTAAAGCAGAGATCTTACTTTCAGAGAACACTTGGCAAAATATATTTTTGTTGCATTTAAATGTTGACGAAATACTGTATTAAAATGATGTAATACTTGGTGAATGAAAAATAGGTCAGGATGTCATATTTGTATAGTAGGAAAAGTTTGTGCAGTAGGCACTGCTTGTCTAACTTGGTGAGCGAATGGAATTTATCTGGCATTGAGTCTCAATGGGTACATTCATGCAACATATTAAAAATGAAAACTTCTTCGCATATTTATACCTTACGATGGACTAAATAAATTTGTTAATCGTACAAAATGAAATACAAGATGTATTAGGAGCCATACATAAATTACATAAAGTAAATTTGAAGTATTTTGAATACCCCTTCTAAATAACTCAAAAAGCGCGCTTAAATTCCCCCAAAATAATTACGTAACGCGTGCCATTACCATCTCCCCTTATAATTACAACACGTAAAAATAGATTATACCACAGTAAACAATTTGTATTCATTTTATTTGTGTTCAATGTTAAAATTTATGTTAAAGTCTGAATTAGTCGGTGATGCTGAATGATCTAACAATAAGATTGGGGAAAAGATTAGAGTGACGATAGACACATAGGCGAGAACATTTTTTATCACAAGTTTTGCATATGCCCTCATGCCATTCCGCTGCAAGCAGTCGCACAGTATAGTCCTACGCGCACAGTGCTGCGCCTCGCATCGTACCTGTATTCTGTGTTCCAGTGAAACTTATAGTGCTACAGTAACAGTTATCAACAACTCTCACGAATTGTGTGGTGTTAATATTCTAACAACTTACTGCAATATTTTCAACCGACAACGCTGGCATTCGTCGGTGCATTGTAGATGCCCTCGCTCAGGTCTATTCGATCGAGGGCGAAATGGCGGTCGCTTACCAAGAAGGCGACGCCCGTGAAACATCATTCCTACAAATACCAGAGCATCTACTAGAACAACATCAACCAGATCAGCGGTTACCTCTCCCTCCATCGCATCAGCTTTACATGGTAAGTGGAGCAATGCCGCATGACAATGTTAATGGTCAACTAAATAAGGTCAGTAATTATCTGCCGGCCAACGGCACTGCGAATTCTTCAACGTGCAAGGGTAATACTAGCGCAATTGCAGAACAAATTTCCCAAGGGCCCAGTGGTAAGCGAGGGCTTAGTGATCCAAATCCAAACATGCAACCAAACAAAAAAAAATCGTATTCTAAGTTCTCTTCCGGGCTGAAGGGCCGTGGTCTATTGGAAGACATATTTCCAGACGTTTCGTCTGCAGCTGCGGCAGACATCTTCAGTGGCGGTGCGGTCTTGGGCGAAGAACTCTCAGACGAAACGTCTGGAAATATGTCTTCCAATAGACCACGGCCCTTCAGCCCGGAAGAGAACTTATAATATAACGCCGGCCGTGAAAGCCTACAGTGTTTTATTAAAAAAATCGTGTTTAGCCATTCTCGAGATTATGGTTTTCCTCTTAAAAATAGATTTGACCCTTCAAGGGACCTACAAGAAAGTGAGTCAAGTTATCATATTAATAATATTGAAAACATAGAACTAAATAATGAAATTTAAACCCACATCACTAATCATGTTACATCAACCTTCAATAACAGCAAAGCAAAAATTAACTTTAACCAAATAGAAGATTTCAGAAAATGTATTAAATACTTTATAAGCACTAATAAACAGTTTCACACTTACACGGACCCAACCAACAGAAAATTCCTTTGTGGTCTCTAAAAACATTCATCCGTATATTTTTCAAGAGGAAATATACCAAAATCTAAAAGCTAAACATTCTTCCCTCATTACCAGATTACACAAAAACAATTCACCAATCCCAGTGGTAGTCGCTGAATATTCAGGAGAGCAGAATATTGAAATAATACTTAAAACAAATGTAAAATGAAATCAAAAAGTAAGAACTGAAAGAAGGCGTTTAGTGAAAGGACCAATACAATGTATCCGATGTTTGTATTTCGGGCATTCTAAAAACAACTGTAACCATCTAATTTCTTGTCTCTGTTGTTCTGAGAATCATTATTCGGCCTCTCGCCCTCTAAAGGACGACCCTCCGAAATGTAACAGCTGCGACGGGGCGCATAGAGCTGAACCTCTGCTACCTCCCTTTCTCATTGGCTTCACCAATTAAGTATCCACAGCGCACCAGCTCTAACGCATCTCTGAATCCCTTCATACATCATTCCAAAAAACATCATTCTGTAGCAGTATTCATCGACATCACCAAAGCCTTCGATCGAGTCTGGCACGAAGGACTAATATATAAACTATCGTGAATTGGAATCCCTATATACCTCTTTGAAATCATAAAATGCCTCCTTACAAACAAAACTTTTCAGTCGTAATAGAGAACCTCGCCTCATAAAAGCAGAACTCCCACAAGGATCCCCCCTCTCCCCACAGCTATTCAACCCCTACACAGCGGATATTCCTACCTCCTGAGTAACCCAAATAGTCCAATTCGCAGATGACACTGCAATGTACACCTCTCATCCATCATTAAACTTTATAGTCAAAGACACCTTCAAAGATTAGAAAGCTGGTCCTCAAAATGGAAGATAAAAATTAATCCCACCAAATAAGCCACTAAAATATTCACATTCAAACCTTTCTCTCCTTCCATCCAATTAAAAATAAATAATATAATTCCATGGACTCCACGTAATATGGCAGATAAATACTTAGGACTACATGTGGACGCTACCCTCAACTTGAAAACTCACATAGGCAACAAATTTCAGCTAGCCAAAATTAAAATTCTTCAACTAAGACCTCTCATAAATAAAAATACTAAACTATCTTTAAACAATGCCACAACCTTATATAAGGCAATTATCAGACCCTTCCCTCCCTCCTGTACGCCTGTCCATTATGGACAAATGCTGCCAAATAAAACATTCAAAAATTGCAAGTTATCCGAAACAAATTCTTAAGATCCATCACCCACGCTCCCTGGTTCATCTCCAACACGAAACTTCACACCGAATTAAACATCAAACCAATTTCTTACCATATTGCCTATCTTGCCAATAACTTTTACTCGAACCTGCAATTAACCAAGCAAAGCAGAAATCTCAAACTGGGTAAATATACAGAACACCAAACTCGAATAAAAAACAGACATCCGTTACATGCATTCTTGGACACATTCAGCAATATAAAATGAATCAATCGAGGTGCTCTGTGAGTCCCCTCGTCAGGTGTAGCTTAGTGTTAGTTGTAAAATAGATTAAATTAGATTGTAAGCCAGAATAGCAAATGCAAAGTTAAAATAAACTGAACTTTGAAATCTCATTCAGAATATAATTTTTTTTTAAAATGCCCTCATGGATGACCCACGGGCGAGAGACTATTGAACCAATTTAATTGGATTCTAGAGTATACTACATATAAGTTTTGAATATTTTCTTCCTAAACTTAGAGATTCAAGAAAAAAATGAATAAAATTCCTTTTTTCTAACAATTTTCATCCAATAAGTTTGATTTCTTTTTAAAATAAATTAATTATTTAATATTATAATTAAGTAAATTAGTGCCAAAGAATTTACTAAATGTTGTTAATATGTTAATATGTTAATGTTTTAGTATAAGACTTAAAAAAGAAAATATTTCGTAAAATGTTGAGAAACGTAAAACAATAAATATAAATGTTGCGTAACACTTAAGTAATACCCCATATGTAACACAGCGTAACGCTGTTTCAAACACCCTCTTTAGTGTTACGTAATCGCACAAATATTCACTTGATTTGTACCAGATGTTACGGGAAAGAAAATGTCCGAAAATGCAAAGTTGGATTAGATAATATAATTTGATGTGCACGAAAAAATTACCATATGAGCTAGGGGATAAAAAGCAGAGAGGCTTATATTGTTCGATTTACTTCAATACAACGTGTGTTTTACTTAGATAATATCTTTGACAAGTTTTTTATAACTTTGATAATACGTCTCATAACGTCTCCCTACCGTTTCTCGTTACGTTACCCTCTCGAATACGAAACATTAAGGAAAAGCGACCTGACGAATTGCTATTCGCATCCTTCGCTATTGGGCAAGGGAATTCCAGGAAGCGAATGTTGAAAGAGCGCTTGTGCAAAGACTTCGCTTCTAGATACTCTGTGTGCCTTTAATTGGAAATTCTGCGAAGCAATTAATCACCCCATTCACAGTCCTTTTGACTCTGCAAGATCCCGCTTGCTAAATGTCTTTCACGTGTTATCTCCCAAATGAAACTATAAAGGGCATTAACTCAGTTTGCAACTTGTCTCGCTTCATCAGAGGTCCTCAAAATATATTACTCCACGCAAAACGTGTTCGTTATATGGCAGTTCTACGAATGAACGTGTAGTAATTTATAGGGTTCAATCATACATGTACACTCCCACATATGTTTTTCATTTAAAACTAATTTAATTAGTTGGGACTTTAATAACCTCTCATTACATTTCAAACTCTCCTCATTGAAATAAATTAACACAATTGTCTATTACAGATCACGTTACTTGGAAATTCTTCCTCTTTTAATATAATACACTCTGAATAGCGTTTTCAGCTTTTAGGATACAATTCACACCATTCCTTTGTAGTGCCGATGGCAGCTAAAAGTTGGAGCCGTTAATTCTATCTCCCGTATAACCAATGATGGTTATGTGCAAAGCATGGGAATTTTTTAATGTTAAGCATGACCTTGTGATATTTTTTGAGAAACCAAGAATTTAGTTTTACACCTCATTCATTATTTTATTTTATTCATATATGTAAAGTCGCTACTTAATGGAGAATAATATGCTGTTTTAAAGCATCTTCATCAAGACAGCGGAACTTATGTAACTGAATATTTTTACTGATTCCGCATTTCGAAAGGAAGTGTATAGAACTTCATGTATTTCACCAAAAATAAAACAAATGTAGCTCTTTTTTCATAATTGCATATATTTGAAATTGTTTTCTTAAACTGCATATTTTAATATATGCGGCATATTAAAGTGCATATATTGCAGGTTTATGTGTAGCCGTGGGTCGAAGTAAAATCTTTTCGTGTATTTCTTTCAAAAGAAAAGTAAATTAAGTCATGCCAATACAACCATACCAACATAATACTTCCAATATTTCCGATAGTCTTCTGATAAGATGGTTTTCGCTTGAATCAATTTACTTCCTGTCACTTTATTCGTGCACAAGAAGTTAAGGGTCTGCGCTGAATGTTTTGGCATCTTGTAACATTGTAGCTATTTGTTGTCTTGGTTATTCTTTTTGGTTTGGGTAGATGTTGGTTTTTTTGTTTATTATAATGTTTGAAAAAAATATTGCGCGAGTTTTGCACTAAAATGTAAAATGAAGATTTCCTATAAATGAATGTTAACTGGTGCTACGTACCTCACGTTGTAATCAACAGGATGAGATATTCTTGGACATTCTATTGAATTTTTTGTTGATTCGTAGCGATGCAGTACACATTTTTACAGATTGTTCTAATTTACC
This sequence comes from Gryllus bimaculatus, assembly GCA_017312745.1. Taxonomy (NCBI): domain Eukaryota; kingdom Metazoa; phylum Arthropoda; class Insecta; order Orthoptera; family Gryllidae; genus Gryllus; species Gryllus bimaculatus. The sequence goes on from BOPP01000057.1 coordinate 3,022,772, forward strand.
AATAAATAACCCTAGCCATGTGGGGATTGGTGCTTGGAGAATATGTATTGTTGGAAGTATTATTGGTAACCAATAGTCAGATGAAATGGAAAGTCAGCGGCAAAAGAAGTAATGTTTATTGATGAACCTATGCCTTTCTCTATGTATCTGAGTCATTTAAACATAAACGCAAACATGAAAATGAAAAATATTAATTAAAATAATTAATTAGATCGCTGGGTAGGTAGATACCTTCTAATATTTGAGTATGATAAATAAAAGGTGTTGTTTCGTATCAACAATTTATTTTGATGATCGTTTCGATCGCGCAGCGATCATTCTCAGAGCTAAAATGAGAATTATCGAAATAAAATTTATTAATACATGAATTAAACAATTAGGGATAAATTAATACAAATATTATATACAAAATATTGACATTGCAAGCCAGATGCGTAAGTACTTACGAAAATCGCTATAAATGTTTCTATAGTTCAGAGTTTAACAGATATGAATATATTTAGTATTTACAAATGAACAAAATCCTATATAAGTTTCCGCATTGTCACTCCGGTTATATTACTACAAAATTTTATAAGTATGCTTCATATGAGGCAAGAACAAGTTAAAAATGGAATTCGCATATTTGTGCAATAATATTGAAACAACTTGGAAAAAGAAATTCCTATTACATTGCTTAAATGTGCTTTGTGCCTTGTCACTTACTCTTGTATTCCAGCTCATCCTCCCTGATAAGAAACCAGCAATAATATCTCATCATTGCTGGTTCCTTACGATCTTGGTATTTGTCCACTGTAGAAACCTCTTAACTAAACTGTTCATCATGTTAATCACTAATATCACCCAAATTCTGCGGGAAAAATGAAGATGGGAGTCAAGAAAATGAATTTTCAGGGACATTATACACCTCATGTTTTTCTAGGTTTCTAACCATTCTGCAAACAATTTTTTATAAGTGTCTTCTTCTGAGAAATGAAGGCACAACTCTCTTACAGGTTTGTTAAGCTGCTAAGTGTCGCAATTTTTCTTTCATCCAATACGAGTTTTATGATCTGCGGGTCGATGAAAATTTCTTTCTTCGGTTTTGCATTACTCATCCGTTGAATTCGCTCCTTTGAAATTAGATTAAAGAATCTATAAACGATTACCATTCATCTGGATTATAGAGAACACACGATTCCCTCATTAATCCCTAATATCTACCCAAAAAACAAAAAAATACCTTCAAATGCAGGATATTAGGCAAAGGTCTCGTGTCTGTTTCTAAGTTCTATTTTTTGTCTCATAAGGAAGTAGTTTCCATTACTGTAATCTGGAGTCTAGCAGTTCAGATTTTTTTTGTGTGACAAATTCAAGTCTCATGCCAAATCATTTTGGCCTTCCTGCTGTACTAAGTGCAGTCCAGTGGCAGACTTTTGTGGTAAGTAGTCTGGATTTTTGAAGTGGAGGGTTTCTGGGGGAAACTCGGCTTCAGTTGCATCACAGTTTTCTTCATGATTTATTGACCAAGTTGCCGGGGATATTGGCACTAGAAATTCGTCATTGTGTGATACAGATCGCGTGATAGAACAATTAGGAGGATAATTGAACTGGACAGGCCAGATATCTTTATTATGAGGAAGAAGCAGTCATTAAAATGGTTTGTTGGAATTCTCCACATTGGTACAGCGAATCACAATGATTTGAGTTTTCGATACAACCACAATCTAAGGTTGTACACTGGTCATCTGTACAACTGTATATGGTTTGTCCTGATCGCAAGCACGACAGTCGAAGTACAAAGAATACGCAGGTTTTATAATTTCGTATATATTTTTCCTTTGAAGTTTGGGTGTAAATCTTCTACAAAGGTAGCAGAAGTTATCGGGTTGATTCCCATACTTTCAATGAGAAATGACGATTTGCGATTTATCAAACCGATTCAATTCAATAGATGATGTGGCGAATTTCACTTTATAAAATCCACAGAACTGTAATGTATTAATGTATTTGAGGCATACGAGACGAATTGTCTGTATATTAAAAAAAGGCAAACAATTAACACTGCAAAATTTCAGTAATGACGATATAATATATAAGAAGGAATAGGTTATATTTCGTCTTAAGTAAATTCTGTTCTGAAAATTCATTTTTAAAAAAGGAGTATTTTTTCATAATTTGTGCATACAATTAATGTAATTATTTAAAAAATCTCAAAAGCTCCGATGTTTTCTTTATGATTTTGTTTTCTACAAATAGAGGAAAGAACGCTTAAAATTGCCCAGGTGTAATTTTCGTTAACTCCCCGAACTTTCGAAAACTGCAAAAGTCAGAAATAATACGAGAAAGTATGTACTGCCGTAGCCCCACTAGTTTCTCATAGCAACACAGCATCCCACGCAATAAAACTGCTGTCTTATCGAAATAGTCGTTCTGATGCTGCTCCGCCCGCGGAAGATTCGCTCTCATGATTCGAACAAATGAAAAAAAACAACAACGCGACGAACGAATCGGCAGCACAGAGCGCCTATTGTTATCAGCTGTCCGCTGAATAGCCGTAGAACCCGCCAGGGTCGCTCCCGGGCCGAAACGATGTAGCTTCCCACGCCACGGCCTGCACTGGGGTTACGGGTTGCCGTAGAGGTCGCGGGTTTCTCTCTCTCTTTATCAGTTCGTGTTTTCGCACGCGCACAACAGGGAATCCACTTATCATATCGTAAGTTTAAATGGTACGTAAATATTTTTTTTGTCGTACCGTCTTCTGTTAAGAATTGCAGAGAAGAAATATATTCTTAGATAATAAATTAAAGGGAACATTTCTGGCTGCAATACTCACATTATCTGTTTGGAAGGTACCTTTTTTAAAATGATTTATTGTTCTTTATTTCCGTCTCCTTTGCAAGAAATTTTAATTTTATATAGAGAATATATTTTGATATAATAATAATAATAATAATTGTAATAATAATAATAATAATAATAATAATAATAATAATAATAGTACAACCCAACGTCCCGAGTCCAGTACAAGACCTGAGGTTAGAGGAAAGAGAAACATTGGAAGGCGAAGAAGGAGGTAGAAAGAGGCAGGAACAGTCAATATGCCCAATCCCTAAAGGAAGATGATAATAATAGCAGAATGAGAATTGAAGCATGTGAGACCATATGGAACGTCACAATGAAAGAGAGAATTTGTCGTTCTGCACTCCGCCCTGAACTCCAGGAATAAAATATCAGCAATTGGTAGTTTGGCGGTGCCTGTAGTCGAGTACAGTTTCGAACACGTGGACAGGACTGAGCCAGAAATTCGAATCATGGATCGAAAAAAACAGAAAACCGCTGACTGCATTATGTAGCCCACTCTCGAGCCTATGTATATAGACTTTATATGTCACGTAAGGAAGGAAGAGGCCTCAGATAAATTGAAGCCTCCAGGCACAATGCAATAGTCGGGATGGGGAAGTATGTGGTCATCAAGATGACCTAATAAGGCAGGTTATGGACTCTATCCGAAGAATGGGAAACACACTGTTAGTGTAGCGAGAATCTTTACAAAGAAAACTATGCTAGACACGTAGAATAACACTGACACGGAACTTCTGATGCTACTAAACATGAAATGTGAGAAACATAAAATGTTAAAGAAATCGTGGAGAGACAAACCATTCCATGGAAAATATCTAAAAAGAATGGAGGTGTAGATCTATCATTTATGTGGCTTAAAAAGGGAAGAATGAAGGCATATTCAGAAGAAGTTCTAATAGCTGCTCAGGATCAGGCGTTGAGAACACAACATTATGATAAAGCGGTTCCCAAATTTTCCCAAAACGATAAACGCCACATCTACCAGGAACAAGTAGAAACCATTAATCATATTGTCTCAGCTTGTCCAATTCTAGCAAAGACCGAATACTTGAAAGGACACGAAAGTGTACGTAGTTACATCCCTTGGCAGATCTATACCGCTCTTGAAGTTCCAAACACGTACGAACACTCACCAAAACCGGTGACATCTGTTGGACTCTATACAAAATTGTACTTCCAACAAATTCAAACGGATCGCACGATAGGAGCAAACAAACCAGATTTTGTTATCCGGGATTTGGAGAAAAATCGTCACAATCGTCTACTTGTAGATGTTGCTGTGCATTGCAATCAAAACGTCGTAACCAAGGAGACAGAGAAACGTCTTAAATACAAGTGTTTGGATTTCGAGATTAGCCGAATGTGGGCCATAAAAACATAGAACGTCCCGATATTCATCGGAACTCTGGAATTTGTTCGGCAAAATTTGTATAAGAACTTCGCTAAACTCCCTGGTCATTCAAATGACTGGGCAGTGCTTGAAAGTGCTTTATTTGGAACAGCGAACATTTTGCGCAAAATATTGTACAGGCACCGAGAGTCACTAAATCTGCTCCTTAGTTAGCTGGTTGCAACCTGGAGTAGATTTTATATTCAGCCGACACATAACATCTTTTTTGTGTTGTAGATGAAAAATAACAATACATCTAATGCTGCTGTAGCGAAGTATGTAGTTACGAGCCCGCAAGTTTTTTCTATAATTACAAATTATACAAAGAGAAAAAAATAAATAAATTTACATTAAATGAACAATTACATCAAGCGCGTATTTTGAAATTAATTTAATAATTGATATACAATTTGGAAATAATAGTAAATTAAATATTTGACTTACATTAAGCACAAAACCGACAAAGTTGATTTCACAACATGAAATATATAAAATTCACATAAGTTATGATAAAATGAGAATAATTCATTATTGATTTTTGTCAAAAATTGATAAGTTGAGTAACTTTTTAACAGGATCACTTTTTCTAAATTTTTCACTAGTCTTTCATCCGTCTTTAGTACACGTCTTCGTTTACCAGAGCCCATTAAGACGGCTCCACACATTCGGCATTCGCCAAGTTCCGAACGACAGTTCATCCAATCACGAACAGGTGGCCGCCCATTCAGCATTCGGCGAACAACGAGCTTCTGCTCGCCCAATCCCGAGCAGCTGATGTGCTCAGCGAATGTTTGCTTCCTTTGATGTGTCCTAGAGACAGACATGCGGTGGGTAGGGTGAGCACCGAATGTTCGTCACTCGGCAAATAGCAAGCGTATTTACTTGGCTGTCCGCGTGACGCCGCGTCCATGGCGAAGGTGCCGACGTTTCGGTCGCCATTCTGCGACCTTCCTCGTGGCATTACGCCCTGAGGAAGGGTGCGTTACGCCCTGAGGAAGGTCGCAGAATGGCGATCGAAACGTCGGCACCTTCGCTATGGACGCGGCGTCACCCGGACAGCCAAGGAAATACTGACTGCGGCCACGGAAGCCTCTCAAATAGCAAGCGACCCATCGACACTACTCGGGATCCGGTGAGCGGTCGCTCGCTACTCGCCGACTACCGAATGTGTGGAGCCGCCTTTGCCCTGTCGCTGGGGATCGGCGCCGAAGGCAGGCGACTGGGCTGGCGCGTCCGGCGACCCCCGCATCCTGCGCAGGGGCGACGGCCCGCCGCCCTCTGGGCCTTGGGACTGTCGTCGCGACGCTTCCGTATCGAGCTCGCGCCCAAGGACGCCCGCTCACCCCCCCCCCCCCCCGCGACGGTGCAAGCGGCCCCGTCGCCTAGCAACCGTGCCCGCCCAGCACCCGCACCGTCTTGCCCGAATGAGGGAGGCGCGGGGGGAAGGGAAGCGAAGTGAAAAGAGCGGGGCTGAGGCAGCGACGACGTTCTCTCTGCAAACGACTCTGACCGGGTCCTAGGGCCGTCCAGAATTACGTAAAGCACATTTGGAGTTCATTTCTGAAACAAATCTGGAAAAAAACTCTAGAATTTAACAAACCAGCTTTTCTATGCTTTGCGAACCTTAAGACAAGCATTGTGACAATATAAAACTAATTAATGTCTAAGAATAGTGAAAGAAGAAAATGCGCCTTCTAACCTTTATATATATATATATAGATATATATATATATATATATATATATATATATATATATACATACAGAAACTATTAAGAACCAGGAGAAAGATTACCTGCTGTAACTGCATCGAAAGGAATTGGACAAGGGGATTGTTTGAGCCCATTGTTATTTAATGTAATAATGATGTAAACATTATACGCAGACGACACATTGTTAGTAGCAGAAAATGAAGATGACTTACGACTACTACACGAGTTCAGTAAACTTTGTAAGAATTTTAATTTACAAATATTTTCCCAAAAGACGAAAGCTATAACAATTGCTAAGAATACGATTAGGTTGATTGGTAGAAGATAATCAAATAATATAACAAGTTTTTAAGATGAAGTATTTGGGAATAACTTTAACAGGACTCATGGAGAAATGGAGAAATAAATAAAAGAGTAAATAATGAAGGGTAATAGGATCGCTGGCTGCCTCAACTACTCAATATGGTATAATAAACATCTAAAACAGAATTCGAAGGTTAGAATATATCAATCATTAATTAGACCAATATTAACATATGTAGGAGAAACAAGAAACGAATCATATGCAGAAGAAACAAGAAACGTTGGGTACGTGTGAACCCAACAGCAACTTGTGGACGCCGAAATGAGAGTTCTGCGAAAATTACATATCACACTCCTACTGAATAAGTAAAGAAACAGAAACATCAGGGAAGAGTGCAAACTTAAGCCCATTACGGAATGGGTAGCAGACCGAAGGAAGGGATGGAACAATCATATATTGAGAGAATGAACGAGAAAAGAATCGTGAGGATTACTAGGGATGAAAGGCCCAGGGGAAGAAGAGACGTTGGCAGATCAAGGAGAAGATGGAAAGACTCGTTATAATTCTTGGAAAGGAACAAGTCTGAGACTTTTTAAGAAGCTGAAGAAGATGAAGAAGATGAAGAAGATGAAGAAGGTGAAGAAGATGAAGAAGATGAAGAAGATGAAGAAGATGAAGAAGATGAAGAAGATGAAGAAGATGAAGAAGACGGCGAAGACGGTGAAGAAGATGAAGACGGTGAAGAAGATGAAGACGGTGAAGAAGATGAAGACGGTGAAGAGGATGAAGACGGTGAAAACGATGAAGACGGTGAAGACGTTGAAGACGGTGAAGACGATGAAGACGATGAAGATGTTGAAAACGATGAAGATGATGAAAACGATGAAGATGATGCAGATGATGAAGATGATGAAGATGATGGAGATGAAGATGATGGAGATGAAGATGATGGAGATGAAGATGATGGAGATGAAGATGATGGAGATGATGATGATGGAGATGATGATGATGGAGATGATGATGATGGAGATGATGA
>BOPP01000057.1:3030314-3041956 GCA_017312745.1 Gryllus bimaculatus
AAGATGAAGAAGATGAAGAAGATGAAGAAGATGAAGAAGATGAAGAAGATGAAGAAGATGAAGAAGACGGCGAAGACGGTGAAGAAGATGAAGACGGTGAAGATCATGAAGACGGTGAAGACGATGAAGACGGTGAAGACGATGAAGACGGTGAAGACGATGAAGACGATGAAGACGATGAAGATGATGCAGACGATGAAGATGATGAAGATGATGAAGATGATGAAGATGATGAAGATGATGAAGATGATGGAGATGATGATGATGGAGATGATGATGATGGAGATGATGATGATGGAGATGATGATGATGGAGATGATGATGAAGATGATGATGAAGATGATGATGAAGATGATGATGAAGATGATGTTGAAGATGATGATGAAGATGATGAAGAAGATGATGATGAAGATGATGATGATGATGATGATGATGATGATGAAGATGATGATGATGAAGATGATGATGATGAAGATGATGAAGATGATGATGATGAAGATGATGATGATGAAGATGATGATGAAGATGAAGATGAAGATGATGATGAAGATGATGATGAAGATGATGATGAAGATGATGATGAAGATGATGATGAAGATGAAGAAGAAGACATTTGGAGTATTTTGAATACCCCCTCTCATCTCCATAACGCGCGAAAGACCCCCATAATACTTACGTTACGCTTGCGACAACCTCCCAACCCCAATGTAAATGCAAGAAGTGACAATAAATTAAAGTTCAGTAAAAAAAGTATTCATTTCATTCATTTACAACTTCTAAAAACGTAAAATAATTTTGTTTTAAAACAAATTAGTTAAAATAATTTATGGACGGCCCCCTAGGGGAGGAATATAATAAAGGCAGGGAATCATAATGTGAAATTGAAAGTCAATAACCTTTGGTTTACTGCTAGACTGTTATTGGCAATTTTTTTAAAAAAAAGAACAGATTTAATATTTCTATTCTTTTAGGATCACTTCTCGAAAATGACGCTTCCAATACAGATTTGTGTCCTCGGAAATACTAGGACTGCCTCGCAATGGATCCATCGCATCTACAGAGCATCCATTGCCTATGATCGCAACACGCCTTCACAGGGGGCGGCCCGGCGCGCGAGAGCCTCCGTGTCAAACCAACTCCAAAACTGGACAAAACGAAACTACTCTTTTGTTATTGGTTGAAGGGCGTTGTCATGGCAACAGGGAGGCACGTGTCAGTGTGGCCCTCCGGGCCTGCAGGCAGAAGCAGTTCTAGAACTTAGAAACTATTGGTCTAGAACTGTAGTTCTAGAACTTAGTTCTGTGTGACGCATAGAACGATTTGATACATCTTGAATTGTAAAGCTATGTTTGCAGCAACAGAAACGACTTCTTTTAAATGTATACTCGCCAGACGCAAACATTCATGCCAATTTTAGCCAAAATTAATTCTAACAATTTTTAAGTTCAAAAAATAAGTATCTTATGGAGCTGTTAATCAATTTTGTGGGGAGGCCTGGCCTCCCTTGCCTCCTCTGAAAATCTGCCTCTGACTAGAGAATTCGCCAGCATCTTTTCCGTATGGCGGTATCTGTTCCAAGGTAAATGCATAAGAGCAAACGATGCTTAGGTAATTTGCTCGTCAGGTAGCGTTGCCAGCTTACTGGATTTCTTCCACGAATTCTCGGCTATCCGGGAGACGCCGCGTCGTTGGCTGGGGTGCCGACGTTTCGCCTGACATTTCGCAGGCTTCCTCAGGGCAGTGAGGCCGTCACTGCCCTGAGGAAGCCTGCGAAATGTCAGGCGAAACGTCGGCACGCCAGCCAACGACGCGGCGTCTCCAGGATAGCCGAGAATTCATGGATTCGAGCCGCGGAAGCTTACGTACACGAATTTCTTCCACGGCCGACTCGAGTGGTACTAAGGTTGCCTTTGCTTCTACCATTCGCGTCATCCTCGAATTTCATTTCTTCCTGCTGAAGAGGATGATGCTCATGGCAACGGTTTTGTTTATGTCATTTCGTTTGGAGGCGATGTTTGGCGGTGTACGTAGTTATCAAGTGTTGCAGATCACGATGACAATAATCATAGTTCGTGAGCCCTTTGATTGCGCATAGGCCTGTAATAAGACGTGGGAAGCCACGTGCTACTCCTTGATAGCTCTGACGTCGCTCACCTAGACTTATTCCCTTACACACGACTTATAGAGAAGAGGAAGGAATATAGGGTAGGATTTAAGATTTAAGGGTGATACTTGGTGTGCTGGATCCGAAATCACATTGCGGTGCAACTCGTACTTGGACGAAAACGCTACTCTACACTGCTTTCGTGTGCAGGTGACATTTTGGTATTCCTTATCGTTTAAACAAAAGAAGAAAAACTTCGTCCGAAAAAGAGAGTTGAAGATTCACATGTTTATTTTACGCTACCTTTTATTATACACTTGCAAAATTCCCGGCGTTGTCCAGGCTTTCTTCACATCCAGTTCTTGTGAAAGAGGAATAAGATCAATTTTATATAAACCACGGTGTTTAATTTTATTATTTTTAGAGTAATTAGTTCAATTTTTAATAAAATACTATGATTTTCCTTCATTTTATTCTAATATATATATATATATATATATATATATATATATATATATATATATGTATATATTAGAATTGTAGAAATTGTAAATTGTAAATTTTACGCATTGCTACTGACCTCTAGAGAATTTAATAAGATACCAGTTCTGCCGCACCGCAACTGGCATCTGGCAGAATACATTAGGAACCACGTGATCTTAGAGAGAGACGAAAAATAATGATCATGGTTCACTTACCAAATTATTATTTAAATTATTTATTTTCTGCATTTGTGTCGTGTTAATCTCTACCAAACTTTGCAAGGACACTGCGACAATCTTGAAGAAAAGCACTTAAAAATTTCGTATCTATTCATACTCTATTTTTTGTAAAATCGATGTCCGTTACATTCGTTGAACTCTCTTTTATTAGTATAGATTTTTTTCTTATTTAAAGTCGCATCAACTTCTAGGTCATTAACGACCACTATTGGATTTAATGGTGTGGTAGCTGTGAAGATGGCATGATATGGTGATGATAGGGGGGTGAAAAGACGAACACAAATACAATCATGCGCGAGGTCGGTTTTAAACCCGCGATCCTTCGGTCAGAGATCGCTGCGGCACTACTGCCTATTTTTATGTGTGCGTGATTTTTGTTTTATTGCATTTTCCCCTTGTTATGCTTCCTTCGCTAACACAGAAAACAGTTCCGCACGCTTTTCTGTATACAGCAAAATGATAGCGGCTAGCTGCACTGATTGGTTGTTTTTGGGGGTTTCTCCGATCCAGACCAGGCTAATTCCAGAGCCTGGACCATGGACCTTGCGCAATCGTTCCTTCCTCTTCCTTGTCCTATTCTCTTACTGTCTGTTATTCTCTGTCTGTCTGTCTGTCTGTCTGTCTGTCTGTCTGTCTGTCTGTCTGTCTGTCTGTCTGTCTCTCTCTCTCCCTCTCTCTCTCCCTCTCTCTCTCTCTCTCTCCCTCTCTCTCCCTCTCTCTCTCCCTCTCTCTCTCCCTCTCTCTTTCTCCCCCTCTCTCTCTCTCTCACACACACACACACACTCACACTTACAAGCACTGCATGATTACACATGTCGGGAGACAAGTGGGGAACTAGAACTTATCGTAGCCGGGTCATGCCGTGCAGGGGAGATCCTTGGAAGTAGACGTGAAGGTCGGATCTCACCATCCAATGAGGGAGGATCTTCGCTACCACCTGAGAAAATAAAACATTCACAACATTAACGTGACAAATAATCATAGCTGTTGACTGGATCGGAATCATTATTCAAACGAAATCAAATCACATTTGTATGATTTATTTTATTATTCTTTTATTGAATTTTGAAACTAAATTAACCTTTTCCCTTACATTTTCCTAACAACCAACGCAGCTAGTCTTTGTTTACATCTATGTTCTGAAAGTTCCGATTGTTGATTTTCTTCCTACATAAAGAATTTTTACATTAACTGGCAAGGAAAACTGAAATCATTACAGTGAACATCGGAATCAGTTTGTGGGTCGAGACACTTTTTAACAAAGGTGGACAAATGGCTTCAATAAGATTCTATCAGACTCTGAAGAAAATTTCAAGAGTGCTCTTTGAAAATTTGGAAGTGTCCAATGATGATAGCTAAAACCTATGTAATTTTGTTCATAGAAGGTTTACCACAAGTCTGATTTGAAATCTGTTTAAATATGTTAAAAATCTGACACTAAAGATTTAAACGAGCCAAAACATCATTTTCGCCAAAAATGTGAGACAGAACCTCGTTATTTCAAGGCCGCAAAATTAAAAATGGCATGGGGTAGTAAGCAACAATTATCTCCTTAGGCGTAAGATAACTTAATACTGGGCAGATGGAATAACTCAAGGCCGACAATTCCAGTGCTGTCGCTGAGTGATACATAGGAGTATTTACGAATTTCTGAAGCAGAGATTTAGCTCAAAGCTCGAATTATAATCTTTAACAACCAGCTCTCCTAAAAGAATGAAGACTATTTGTAACCCTGTGACCTCAAACACAATCAGATCATCTCCATCTAAGCAACTCCAGTAAAGATGGGCCATTCAGCAGACAAATTTACAGCTTTTGCCAACTTCAAATGTTCCAGAATTGCCACATTAAGAAAATTGCCAGTATTTCACGCTCTTGTAGACGTTAGTAACGAGCCACAAATCATTGCAAATCGCTCCTTTAGCGTCTTCGCCCTTGGAGCTCGGCCGGGTCCGAAGCGGGGGGTCAGCAGGTCGACGCCCGCGCTGGCGCCCGCCGCCGCATCCCTCTCACTAGCGTGGGTGGCTCTGTGTCACACCGCACGGCGCTGCACTGCAGCCACGCGAGGATACAACAACACGGTCGCTTTGAACAATTACATTTTCCGTCAAAAACGCCCATAATATAACCATTATGACAATTTTTTCCAAATTTAAAAGCCTGTGTTTGCGAATGATGAACTTTTGCCTAAACCTTTAAAAATTACTTCCATATTTTGTTAAGGTGAAATTTTCCTACAACTTGCTAGTCAATCACTTGACCATTTTTTACACCTGCAGATAAATAATAGCTGTTTGTAAACGTGAACGCGGTATTTAAATAATTATTTGTAAATAGTTAACAGAGAAGTATTGAATAGATGCTCTAAAAAAACAATGTTTAGTAATAAACTCGCATGATTTATTTTTACAAGTTGGTAATACCTAATGTAGCTTTGGTTGGCTTCGGCGCTTCTTTCTTTCTGCCTTGAATATTAGTCCACATTGTTTACACTTAAAGTGAAGTATCGTCAAATACATTGTGGTTGAGTGTAGTTCAAGTTTAAGTTTGGGTGGTTTTATCTCGTATCCCAACGGAAACAGTGGTGACAATAGCATGATTCGTATAGCGTAAAAAATATACTAGTAATTACACAGGACTGCAAATTTAAACGTCATAGAACGTTTTTTTTTAAATACGATGTTAAGAACAACTGTTTGCTCATATGAAGAAGAATAACTTACAAAATAAGATTAACAGGGGAGAAGTAGACTCCAGTGATGTATGGGGAAATTCGAAAAGAGATTCAGACGAAATAACAGGAGTAAGAAATAAACTAACTGATGGTCAAGGAAAGTCGACAAATTACTGAGTTCTTACGTACATTGTTGCTATTTCAATTGCATTTCAATAGTTCATAAATTGCTTCCAACACAATTGCAGAGGAGAAAACTCAACCTTTGTAATGAAGCTTTGCCTTTTATGTGGACTGCTTAATTGAGGCTAACCGCTCAGCCCTCTCCTGAATGGCTCTTTTGTTCTACAGAATGATACGATGACTCGAACTTCAGGACATATCTCAGCATAAAGGAGTCTTCGCCATTGTTTCTTGCGTCTGGTCGGGTTTTGAATGTATGTATGGTTAGTATGACCGCCAGTAATCTATTGTGTATCACTACTCTGGTGGTTTCCAGTTTACTTCCTGGAAATGCGGGCGACTTAAATCACCTCATTATCTATCGTCTTTTCGAAGTGTAGTTCAATTGTTGAGGAAGGGAAGGCAAGGAATGTTGCATTGAACACGTAGAAATTACTATATTTATATCAAGAAAACGTCCAATAAAATAAAAATGTAAATTACAGAACAAAAGAGCCTTTCATAATTTCGTGACACTATTTAATCTTTCAAGAAACCTTTTCAAGAATCTTTCATTTTAACGAAATTAAAAATTTTCTTAAATTTACACTAAACCGAACATTCTTTTAAATGTGCCACATTTATGAGTGTGAACCATTCTCATATCCGGTATTAGTTCTTTTAAAAAATGCATATGGCATTTGGTACGATACGAACTAAAAATATTTTATGCTAACTTTCCAAGGAGGAACTGAATGTCTACTCCATTTAATAAGGTTTCCTTGTTTTTAGTGTGTTTTTCTAACTAATGTTAGCGAGGGAATTCATGGCATACGTCGTAAAAGTAAAGAATAAGGAGGTCTAGAAGCAAATACCGTCTCTCCGAAGCAAAAGATATTTTAAATTCAAGCAAACATTTAACAATCAGCAAATCTCAGCTGAAACGTGGAATCGTAAAAGAAGGAAGCATTATGGGTGGACTCCCAATCCTTTTAATTCTTTTAGTTTTCTCCCTTCTGAACTTCCGTAGTTACCGCATGCGCATTTGACTCAACGCACTGAATCCATCGAAAGGACATGACCCGCTGTGGAAGTGAGGAGGAGAAGATGAGGACGGTTGGATGTCCCAGGGGCAAACTTTATATCTCTCTTTATCCAGCTCTCTCTTTATCCATTTTTCTTTTTCCATCTCTCTCTTAATCCATCTCTCTCTTAATCCATCTCTCTCTTAATCCATCTCTCTCTTAATCCATTTCTCTCTTAATCCATTTCTCTCTTAATCCATCTCTCTCTCTTAATCCATCTCTCTCTCTTAATCCATATCCTCTTTATCCATATATCTTAAACCATCTCTTTCTTATCCCTGTTTACCTCTCTCTTTATCTCTCTTTCTCTCCCCTTTCTTTCTCTTTCTCTCCTCCTTCTTTTCTCTTTCTCTCCCCTTTCTTTCTCTTTCTCTCCCTCTTTCGTTCTTTCTGTCCCTCTTTCTTTCTCTCCCTTTCTTTCTTTATTTCTTTCCTTCTTTCTCTCTCTCCCGGTTTGTCTCGTTCCTTCTCACTCGTTCTCTCTCCCTCTCCCTCCCTCTCTCTCTGTCTCTCTCTCTCCTGAGTACTTCATGAGACAACGCAACGCTTCGAGGATACAACCGGAGTGTATATGAGAGGTGGAAGGCAAGGGGTCTGATGTCCAATTCGAAAAATTTTATGGCAGGCAACTCGAATAGTAAAACATTGTCGTTCAATAAATAAACAACCAACCCGATCGCTCCAAAAGTAAAGTCTTTACGACGATGTGGCCTCGGCGAGCACATAGAAAAGCACGATATGAAGTCAAAACATCATCAGGACAATTAAAAAATAACTTTAATTATCTGCTTCGATCATTCAAAAATAAGATAGGCTTGAAGACAGAATTTTCCTTCAAATGAAATGTGTTGTCCATACTTAGTTTATTCATTAAGATCATGGACATTTTTTGGAAAATGTTAGTATTTTTCGCACAATATTAGTGCAATATTTGCAATTTAAGAAAATTACAAATTCAAGATAGTTCCAAACACGGTTCCATTTTTTTTCTTTAAAATGTGGTAGGGATAGATGCACTCTATAAGATGATGTAAACGCCATTCAACTATTTTCTTTTGTTTTTCCAAAAAATACAAAAATTGTAATTTTATTGACTTGTCTCTCACGTTGTCATTATTTAATTACGTTAATATTTAGTTAATGTGTTACATTAGGTGCGGTTTGTTCTCATTAATGTACTTATGAGTTCATGTGGTTTAAATAATGTCATATAAATTTTTTCGAAAACGCAACTATTTTCTGTTATAATGAGCTAAAAAAATCCGCATTTTCAGAAACACTCAAACACAATTTTCACAAAAATGGTTTGAAATTTTTTCTTCAATTTTTTTAACGAATAGTGCACTGTGCTTACGCTTAAACACCATTTTCTTAAAAACGTCTCCAATTTTTTCAATGGTAATTGCCACTTAGGGCAAAATGAGGACGAGGTCTTCTTAAATATTCTTAATATAATAATTCGGTACTACTATAGAAAACCGAAAAATTGAGAAAATTTAAAAAAGTACGTTGGGCGTCGATAGTTGGCAGCTGACAAGAGGATGGGACAAGTTGGAATACCTAGTCCAGACCAAAAAAGTTAAAACTAATACGGTAAATACTATTTCGTTTCTAGGGCCCGGCAAGACGTTTTTCTGCCAAATGTTCGTCGTTTTTTCTGCATCACATAGCGTTCTTTATACTGCGTAAGTAATAGCCAGAAATTAAAAATTTGGACCACTTAAAAAGTTCAATAACGTTCGAAAAAAATCGTTCAATAACACATCGTCAAAGAAACATCGACTTCAAAAAATGTGTTAAATACATCGACAATTTTATGAAAACATTGATGTTTTATATTATATATCTTCATCGACGTCGCTTTCCTAATAGACACATCTTACATCGCCGCACGATGCACCGTTTGCTTTCAATTTGTGCGGACACTGAAAACTACCTGTTCTTTGATTTGTATCTGTTGATTTAGATTAATAGATTTGTTTTTGGATTTTCGTCCAGAGGTCCTGGCCATCTAACGAACCCACAGTTAGGACTCGCATGTCCGGAGAGTGCAAGGTGTGGGTTTTTTTTTTTTTTTTTTTTTTTTTTTTTTTTTTTTTTTTTTTTTTTTTTTCCTCCAATTTGTGCGCTCATATGAAATTAGTAATATACTCACCTTAAGGGTCATGAAGTGCAAGAGCGCCCCGTTTGGCGGAAGTGGTAGTGGCGCCGCCGGCTGGCTCTTGCGAGTCAGGAAGGCGCCGTCATCCCCCCCCTCCCCAGCGGAAGCTGCGCTGCAGTCGACCTCCTTCTCAACTTTTTAGAGGCGCCGCGCCGCTTATCTTTCATCTGGAGATTGCGTCTCGGCTCCGACGCGCCGTCGCCACCGCCGCCGCCGCCGGTCCACGACCTGGCCCTCCCCGCCGCGTCGGCCCCGCGCGCCGCGGCTGGCGGTCGTCCTCCGCTCCTCTGCCCTCTTCGCGTCCTACTGGGGGAGAGAGAGAGAGACAGAGACGGAGGGCCACTCAGACAGAGACGGAGGGCCAGACAGAGACAGAGAGAGACTAAAGAGACAGAGACTGAAGAGACAGAGAGAGTCAAGACACAGAGAGAGTCAGAGAGAGATAGAGAAAGTCTGAGACAGAGAGAGGCAGAGGGAGAGAAAGAAAGAGAGAGAGAGAGAGAAAGAGGCAGAGCGAGACAGATAAACAAAAAAAGAGAGACAGGAAGACAAAGACAGAGAGACAGAGAGAATTAATTACAGAGACGTAGAGAATTAATTGCAGAGACATAGACAGGAAGACAGAGACACAGAAAGAGACACGGCGGGAGAGAGAGAGGGAGAGAGAGCATTTTTTCGTATATGCTTTGGCCCTGTACTACCAAACTCGCCTCTACTGCCACCCTCGTCAGTTACTTAGCTAACATCGGAATATCGCACTCACTACTCTATAACATAGATGAATTCGACCCACCTCTATATCTAGTTTCGAAAATACTTCACTGTCGAACCCTAGGACTTTCTGGTCAGAGTGTCTGCAGAGACGGCAGCAATGCTGACTCTGAACTAAATTCAGCCGGTCTCCCACTTGCCTTTACATTGTCAATCATCATGGACCGGTTGTGCAGTTGCTCGTTATTTTCGTTTGTTTTTAGGGACGGCTTGTTCTTTCTTGTGTAATTATAGCTTTATCTACCGTAATCGCCTCTACCCGCTGTTCATGCAAATCACCCAAGTACCTAACACTCGTATAGTCAAACTTTGAAAGTTATATTTTTTCAAGTACATTCATTAGTCTTAATAAAGTTCAATTGAGGTTTCTGGAGGAAATTCCGACTATTCTCATTTTCGCTAAAAAAGCGTTTTTTAAAAAAAATAATATTGTGTAGTACATGCTTTTAGAAGTAAAGAATCAAGTGTGTATGTTTATATATTGAGTGTATATGCTTGAAAGAAGTGTATTGTAAATAGTTTTTATATGGTAAATTATTTTTGAATTATAAATGTTCATATATTGTAAAACTGTAGGGTTATGGCTACCATCTGGCAATCAGCCAATTGTAGCCAAATAAATATTATTATTATAAGTAGCTTCTGCCACTTGATACCAAATGCCACATCATATCAAACAACAAAATTGCTACGCCACGATTCCGCCTTTCCTTCGTAAACCTTTATAAAATAAATTACTGGAGCCTTTTTTTAAGTACAAAACCAACTGTATTGATGTACATCGCGTGAACAAAATTGCAGGTTCTCGAAGATTGTTCTATCCCTTTGCGGTTCTTAATTCATCATTCACAATTTTGCCATTCACAATTTCACCATTCACAATTTCACCATTCACAATTTCGCCATTCACAATTTCACCATTCACAATTTCACCCTTCACAATTTCACCATTCACAAACCCTCCATTTCACAGGTTTTCATTCCCTTCTCAGCGCCAGATCAACTCCTTCACCTTCCTCAAATATTTTCACAACATCCGGTCGGTGCATCTCAGCTCATGTACCGGCTGCTCCCGACGTGGCGGACCAGGGAAGGTGGCTCAGTGCACCAACTGATCTCAGTGCAGTGCTTCTGACCGGCTGGTCCTAGTTTCGATTCCCGACAGTGCCACGTTTTGCGACATTAGCGTGTCAGCTAGGTCGAATTCAGTCTCTATCTGTAGAAAAATTCTAACGATCGGCTGCTTTGTTGGATACTTTTACTTGGTTTCTCCGATCAACACCAGGTGAATGCCGGAGCAATACCCTAACAAACGGACCTCAGACCGCGCGCGATCTTTCCTTCGTCAACCTTGTCCTGTCGTAACCCCTTATACACACACTTACACTAACACGCACTATACTACCACACATGCCGGGCGACCGGTCGGGAGCTTAGACCTTGTCCCCGCTGGGGCGGTGCCCCGTATGGGGAGATACCTGGTTGGGAAAACCACATCCTGCGGTGGGAGATCACCACCACCTCACGAGGAAAAAATCAGTGCTTCTTTAGTTCACATTTTTTCTACGCTTATTATTACAACGCATTATTGTTTACAACGGATAAAACCTTCTATTTCCAACACTTTCTTTATCTCCTAATCCATTGTTATCGTTTTAAAGAGTGTTCTTAGTGCAAAAATAATTAGTGATGATTCATTAATTTACACACCACTTATGTAAAAATAGCACACCACACTTACGGGACTTGCGACCTGAGTAGTTGGCGCGCCCGGAACCACTAACTAACCAACCAACCAACTTAACGGACGCGGCGAGGGCGTGGCGGGGGCGGTGGGGCGGTGAGCGTGTCGGCGGCGGGCGCAGCGGGCAGCCACCCCGTGCGCGGGTGCAGCGGCCGTCGCCATGGGGACCGCCGGATCGATCCCCGGCGAGTCTGGCGCGGCGCCCACGCCGCCGCCGCC
>BOPP01000057.1:3043723-3066369 GCA_017312745.1 Gryllus bimaculatus
AATAAATATATTTGTTATATGAAAGCTCTGTGTCTGTGGTCGCTGTGAGTATCCGTGACGTCACACTAGTGTTGAAATCGAGTCCCCGAATCGGAGAACGGGACTCGAACCCCACGACTTCCCAGTCTGAGGAGCCGCAGAAACATCTCCTGATGCCCTGAGCCACCTAAACCGACACATTTAATTTTAGTGGCCTTGTTTCCTAATTTATATTTAACATTTAACTGACAAAAACGACTAAAAATAATAAGAACAATTTATTACTCGCGCAACTTTTCTTGAACGATGACCTTGATTCCCCTCCCTTGTGCAAGAAACAGTTGAAGGCAAAAGCTCGCAGCGGGAACTGATGACAACCTTCCAAGCATTAAAACTTCGTTGGCGCGAAACAGAAGCTAGTCAAAGCCAGTTGCTTTCATAGTGCAGAACCCCTGTTCAGGTTTATTGTCAATATCGAAAGAAATGGCTGAGTCAGGTCCAGGTCCTTCAAGGGAGTCACCTAAAACTCCCGAAAAAGTTAAGCACAAGATGAAGTTTTGACTTTCATTTCACAGAAGTTGGCATTACTTAAAATAATCTAGTGGCCTACTTTGTAACTAATACCCCCACTCCACTCGAAATCGCCAATCCATCGTTCAAGAAAAGTTGCCCGAGTAATACAAACAACCGCTTGGAGTCATCTCTAGGGGTCAGAGTTTTCTCAAATCGCCGAAGAAAGTTGCGAGAAGTGGAGATTCTACCACACATGCGTTCGCCCCTCTCCGTGTTCGAAATACCAGGTCATCGTCCAGGAAATGATAGTCTGCTCCTTAACTAGTTTCAACAGCGTGTCCCTCGTTCGAACCATGAATACGCAGATTCGACGCTGGGCTGGCGGTGGGGTTATGTACGGAAAACGTCGGCAGCTGATTGCAATACCTGCACTTCAGCGACATCAGGTAGTGAATGAAAGAACTTATCTCTACTTTCGGCCAATATTGATTCGGATACACGTACTTGACAAACGCCATCTACACTTCAGTGTGTGAAACCAAATGTAGAAGGCGATGACATGACATGAGCTAGGCGGCCTTGGCCGAATATTCCTTAAAAGATACTGCCCTTGACCACGTGATGTCACTGAAGTTCAAGTACGCCGAATATGTTTCCAAACTTGTATTATTTAAAAGTTCTTTTTCTTCTTTATGCTAAATACATGTACACGAATCCATATCTGTTTTTTCTCA
This sequence comes from Gryllus bimaculatus, assembly GCA_017312745.1. Classification (NCBI taxonomy): domain Eukaryota; kingdom Metazoa; phylum Arthropoda; class Insecta; order Orthoptera; family Gryllidae; genus Gryllus; species Gryllus bimaculatus. The sequence goes on from BOPP01000057.1 coordinate 3,044,950, forward strand.
TTAACTTTCTTCAAAAAACAGTAAAATTCTTTTATTGGCGAATGGGAGAGAAGTATAATCAGCTCACTTTTCTTTAGCTAGCTTACTATACGTAGAGTAATTATGGCTAAATGTACGAAAAAGTGACGAGTGAAAACCAGGAATTACGATTAATAGAATACACATTTGCAGCGCAAAAAGGACTACAGATTTTATTTTATAGTATTTCTGATAACATCAGCCTACGACTTCCGCAACTAGCAAAAAAAGCTCAACAAAACGAGCGTATACTGAAGCTATACTTATGTCCAAAAGCAAAGTTGTCGCTTTCGTATTCACGCCCCAAAAAACGGGATTGCAAAAGCGATGGGTTTGAAAACATTTCTGATTTTCTGAAACAGCAATTACTTCTGTAAAGATATGTTATTCGATATGTTTTTTATCTTCGATTTTTTTGCCGCTATAACTGATTTAATCGTCGCATCATGTCCTCTAACATTATCGAAGAAAAACACCATTGATCGCTAAACAAAATCAGAACGATCTTAAGCGGAAAGAGAAAAATCTCAAAAAATGAGAATGCTCTGTATTATTTATATTATTCCAACTCCAGAAAAAACATAGTCTTTAGCCAAGAGACCGGCAAGTGCATGTGACCCATACCCAGTAGTTTGCCAGTTACAGACGATACGTAGCAATTTGAGCTCGAACACAACAGACGAATTAGTAAAAATGATTCGGAGATGGAGTCGAAAGTTAATGAAGGCTTTGGACACACCACGCGTGCCGCAAAATACAGGGACGATCCTCCCAATTGTACGGCCGGCGGCGCCAGCCTCGTGGGCGAAACTGCGCTTGCTGCTTCAGGTACACAACTTTCCGTTTAAGTCCTACGCCCACATTTAGAGACTATCAATCACAGGCGAGGTATCGGAGAAAAATATTGTTCCGCGAAGTTAGGTTCTTTAAAATTAAATGAATTTTATGAGACCAACTAAAAGTGGCAAATAATATTTTAAACACTTTTTTTGTGCGTCTGGAAACTTTACATTCTAAAAATTAATAAAAAAGTTAAAAGTAACAATTGAAATATATTGGTGAATTAATTCACTAACTGAAATAACTTTCACACCCATTTGATGTAGTTTATTGTTTTTATAAGTTGTTTGACGTAGATAACATCTCATTTTAGAGAACCACGTCAAAGTGTAATATGAATTCACTATTTTCAAGTACTGAGCGAACTTGACATAACTAAAATATTCGTATTTGTTCACGACTTGATTTGAATGATTTTCATCTAGTTCATGAATACTTGTTGAATAACAATTCAGTCTTAGGTAAACTGGCCGAATACAAACGCGCGAGAGAAGTGTTACGCGCGAGAGAAGTGTTACGCGCGAGAGAAGTGTTACGCGCGAGAGAAGTGTTACGCGCGAGAGACTTGCATTAGCTCATGTAAGTCACATTACAAATTTTAATGCTTCAATATACCTCACAAGTCATCCCTGCCGCTATTCGACCACATTGTTCCCATCCGCGATTAAATGGAGCCATGGCAAGACGGTCACATATTGTCACAGGAGGGTTAAATAAGTCACAACTCTTTAGCTTGTGTGGCAAGAAAGGGAGGTACTTAAACAAATTAACTTTAACTTAATATATTGTAGAAGCCGTGAGTTTCCGGCAAACTAATATTTCCTACGATTGTTTCTTATTTAAATATTATTTTAAGAGAGAGTTGAAGTTTTTGTAGTCTTACATTTTAATGATAACATTATTCATGATGTTTCTTTACTAAACCATGATATCTATCACTCATATTTTGTACACTGTTTACACTTTATTGCTAATAGGGAGTTTTAGCACATTTGGGGTGTCTTGATGTTATGCATTTCAAGTCAAGAACTAAGAGCACAGTGAACATAGCTTAAGTAGACAATCTGTGACACCTTTTTTCCACTTAATGACTATGTTTTATAACACGTAAGGTCTGCCGCTAGCGCGTTAAAACTCTTTTTGATCTGTAGAGTTTTGAGACCTTAACTTCGAGTATCCCTTGATTTGTAGTGCATAAGATGAAGACGTTACAATTGTGCTACAACTTCCCTCTTACATCCAGTTGTAAGACATGAGTCTTTTTGACATAAAATTGCAAGCCTGAAAGACACACGTGCAAGATGATACATGTTCATGATAGATGTACACATTGTCTTCATTACTTGCGTTTAATGGATCTGAATCAAACTTAGAACATCTTATAGGAACCACATTTATAATCAGACGAAAGAAAAATAGTAGAAAAATGTGTAAGAAGGAACACTTTAAGGAACATAAACTTGAGGGAAGAAACTTTTACTTTGTGTTCTTTGTATGCTCTATTTTACTAAAGCAACAATACAGTTCAGTACGATATTCTTCAACATAACTCAATCAGTTTTTCTTCAAAACACATAACCTATCTCTAAAACTCTTCCATTTAAACTAAGTTTTATTCTCAATTTTCTACAAGGCTTTGTAGTAAAGACTGTAGTATTACTTTCCCCAGGACTTCAACATACTCTCCAACGCAGATCGTGTGCCAAAAACTAAACATCTCTTCAACAGCAACACGAATGCCCGCTCATTGTCTCTTTGGGGTACACTATTTCCTCTTTGGAGAAAACGCACAATGTTTCCGTCTCCTGCAGGTATCAGTAAAGGTATTGCGTGCGTCATTTCTTTTCGAAAAAAAAAAGAAAAAGAAAAAAAGACGCATGCCTAAACACATAAGTAATGTACGCTATTCAGAGCCGGATTTAATCAAGCGGGAGTGACTCCCAAGCACAAAACCATGTTGCTGCCTCCCCCGGAACAAATTCCTGCGGGTTTACTAAATAAATACTAATTTTAAAAGAAGAACTTTGTAGTTCAATAGTTTATGTGATTACCTATTGTTTTCAGAAAATTATTTTAAAAGTATATTCGAATAACTTTCCAGTGCGCATCCCCCCCCCCCTTATGGATGGACCCCCATCCTTATTTTTCTAGTAGGTAAATCGAGCCTTCGTACATATAGGATTGATCGAAGGCAAATTCTTGGAGCTCTGAGCGGTATGTTTTTTACCCTAAGCAGGCTGTTAACCTCACTCAGAAACCCTCCTCCTCTATCCGGGCTTGGGACCGGTGGTGGGCTGCTAAGCTACTCAATTCACCAAGCAGGCACCACAGGCGGAGTTGAAGGAGAAGAAACGAGGAGGAGGAGAAGGAGAAGGAGAAGGGGGAGGAGAAATAAGAAGCGAAACGAAACGTACCCAACAGCTAGAGGTCGCCTAAATGAGAGTTCTGAGAAAAATTACAAATCACCCTCTACTGGATAAGGAAATAAACAGAAACATGAAGGAAAAGTACAAAGTTTACCCCATGGGTAGCAGACCGAAGAAAGGAATGGAACGATCATATACTGAGAAAATGGAGGAGAAAAGAATCGTGAGGATTAGTAAGGATGAAAGGTCGAGGACAAGAAGAGAGGTTGGCGGACCAAGGAGAAGATGGAAAGACTCGTTATAATTCTTGAAAAGGAACATGTCTTAGAAGCAGATGAAGTAAATCGAGCCCTAGCGTTACTGAATGCGTTAAGACGCACATGAAAATTTGAACGAAATAGCGCCTTAAAACGCCACCAGGGTATTACTCGCGCAACTTTGCTTGATCGATGGATTGAAGAAATGCGGGTAGAGTGGGGGTATTAGTTTCGAAATCGACCACTAGATTTTATGTAGTAATGCCAATCTCTGGAGAACGAGTCATGCCTTCGCAACTTTCTCAATAATTTGCGTTCTAATTTTCTCAGGAGTTCGAGGTATTTCCTGTGATGAATTTTCAACTGCTTTGATCATTTATTTAAATTTTATGGTAAAAATCACGGTCAGAAGTTCTCATCTTCAACGGAAAATAGTTTCTATTTCGCGCCAGTGAAGATGTGTTTGTAATGTTGTCATCAGTGCACGCTGCGAGCTTTTGTCTTCAACTGTTTATTGTGTCAGAGAGGGGGAAGCAAGGTCATCGTTCAAGAAAAGTTGCGCGAGTAATACTAATACGACATCGACATTATTCAAAGCGTCCGCATCATATTCCTTGGCTCCAGCGATGGTTTACGGAAACGGCCGCTAGGAGCTCCACTATCGCCGCCCGTCTTCGCAGAAGTCGGCGCCTCCACGCCGCGCCGGGCGGTTTCGGCGCCAGGCGCCAAGGGACAGCACGCCAACCGCTCTGCAGGGGAGTTCGACAGCGCGCGAGGGCCAATTTGCTGATTGCAGCCTTCGCCGAAGGACGGCGGCCAGCGGTGCCGCGGACGCGCGCAGTAAACAGAGGGCGGTAGTCGCGCGGGCAGAGAAGTGCGGTCTCACCTGCTTATTAAGGCGAGCGGCCGTTTTGGGGACTTTTAGGGAGAAAGCGCAGGGGGTGGAGCGAGGACGGGGCGGGGGAGGGCCGAAGCCACGTGAGGGGCGGAGTCTGTTGTTCTCGGATGGGGGCGACGGCTTCTATTAAGTGTTTTGGGAGCGGCCAGGATTGAATCGATGATTGCTGTACAAAAATAAATGTTTTTACATTGATTGGTGATTCTGGGCGCGTCAACTGCTCCGGAGTCTTCTTACGTCACCGTAATTGTAGTTCATGTTTCCTCCGGAGGTGGTGGTGAACTTTGCCCGCTGGATAATGATATGAACCTACCGTCGGCTAGCGGGGTTTCTCTCAACGAGGTATCTCCCACTAGCTGAGACAAGCTCTAAGCTCCCGACCGGTCTCCCGACATGCGTGGTAGTGTAGTGCATGTAAGTGTAAGTGTGTGTGTAAGGGGGTGACGATAGGACAAGGAAGAGGAAGGAAAGATCGCGAGCGGTCCGTGGCCCGTTTGTTAGGGTATTGCTCCGGCATTCGGCGTTGGTCGGAGAAATCACGGAATACTTCCGATCAGAGCTGTCGGCCGTTAGAATTCTCCTCCACACAGCATCTGAATTCGAGCTATCTTGCTAGAGTCGAAAAATCCTGTCATCTGGGACTTCCTGGTCAGAGGCACTGCAGTGACATCACTTAATACCCCTTCTCCTAGTATTTTACCTCGATTCTTCTGTAGCGCTTCTGTAGATACTTATCGTATTGATTGATGTAATTGTGTAGTTTTAATACATTAAAATAAATGCATAGAATAATATTTTTATGCAGAATGAAAATTGTAAACGCTAACAAAACAACCATAATATCTTTAGTGTTTGTAGTTTGTTGTAAACTAAAGTAACAAACTTTTAGTTTCAACCTCTAAGAGGGCTCATGGACTAGCTTCCTGTGGTGTGGTCCCGGGTTTGATTCCCTGTCGAGGCCAAAAATAGTGTTGTAGCTTTCCTTTAAAATTGTCCCAGTTTCTGTGGCTGTGTAGCGAAGGAAAGTTCAGGCAGGCGAAGTTTGTTAGCTGCGCTGAAGGGAATACGTCATGTTTCCCATATGTTGCCCATACCCACAAGCATGGGAATTAAACTAGGCCCAGGCAAGGGATACACCGTTAGCTGACAGGCGAAGTCGGACATTCGACCCAAAATGCCAAACATATATTTGTGTTTTCACATAATCCAAAACAAATTCGTCAATTTTGTGAATAATCACTAATCATAATGCATTTCTGAATATATCGAATCGAGAAATAATTTATTTTGAGATCATTATTTAAAATATTAATTATTTCATGTAATGCATAAATTGTAATGTTGTAATACATTCTACAATGTATAAATTGGTTTTAAATTACCTAGTTTGAATTAAATTGAATCGATTCTATGAATTATTTTTAGTGAATTGATTTCGAATTATTATTTCGCGTAATGTTGTTGCAGGACAGGAGAATAAAACATAATATGCCCAAGACCATATTAAACACAATTACTTTTCCTATTATATCTCACTCTTGACAATTAAGATAATTGAGAAGATTTAGAGTAATACTGTCTTATAATGTTGATTTCAATTTATTGTTAATAAGTGCTTAATTTTGTCATTTGGTTGCCGAAGAAATGAACTTTTGTTACATGCAAACAACAAAATGAAAACGACTTCGTTATCCGTAGCATCTGATTAAAAGAGAAGAAAAAATTGCACAAGACGTATGGTGTGTTTAAATTTGTCCTCGAGTAATCATTCTAATTGGCGTGATTATACGAAAGTAGATTTAAAATGGTAAGAAAATTGACCATGCATTAATTAACTATGATGTGCCCTCCAATATTTAGAACTCGAAACGCAATCTCGCGAAAATCATTAATTGAGTAAATATTAGTACCGATAGAAGAAAGAAATCATTACTTTTTTGTGATCATTTCAAGCTAATAGGTCTGTCAACCCTTCATTAAAACATAATTCACTGTCATTTTTTACTTTCATTTAATGAATTGACTCTCGCAAATATCCTAGCATTCAAAATACATTTATTTTGATATTTTATATCGAACTAATTCAGAGGGGAGTTAATGAACCCGCAAATGTATCTCTTGTCAAATCACTTTAATGCTTTCAAACGACTTTTATATTGTAATTTGAGAAAATGAATTATAGTTAGATACATGTGGCGTAATGAAAACTAATATACTTGTAACATCTACACATTTTTACTTGCTTTTCACTGCAATATTAGTGCACCCCATTACTTTTGTCTTATTCATAAGATGTAGGGACATTCACTAACTTGTATGCATGAATTGATATGTAATAATTAACTAGTGTTGTTTTCAAATAACTAGCGTCATTGATGAAGAAAGTAACCAAACATATTAACTGAAACAATTTTCCTAGTTACACTTCCTAATTTCAGCATCATATGCATATTTCAGTTTAGGTAGGAAGTATTCATTACACTTAATTTAGAAAAAACAAGAACATAAAAACAAAACGTACGAGTATAACGTAATGTAAGAAAATGGAAGTTCCAAATACATTCCTATTCCTTTCAGCGTGTTTTGAATTATCTACTGCATTTAGTATTCGTAATGAAAGACCAATAGATGGAGAGACATAAATGTAATTCTAAACGAGAATTTTACCATTCTAATCAGTATTATTACGGATGTCTTATACATTTGGATATATTCCTGCATTTTTTTTTACGTTTCATCTTTATTTCGCTTTTCAAGTTTTCAAAATACTTTATATAAATAAGCATATTTAGTATCGAACCATTTCTTTCGTATGAATATCATATAGCACATCTTCCACTTTTGAAGAAAACCAATATTTGGAAACGTGTTCAGAGGTAAATGATAGTCAAGTATCATTCAATATAATTACTTCTATCACTGAACAGGTTTTTTGATTTAATTAATATAAAAAATAAAGGAATTGTTCACACGATATCATAATACACTTAAGATCTATGAAAATACATTTTTTGTCTACCAGTTGAAATAATTAACTTTCAATTTAAATATTAAAAAAAATGAAAAACAAATATAACTGTTAGCTGCATACATCAAATAAGAATTTCAAATTATATTTCAGACTATTGCAGAAATTTACACGAAAACTGAGTTCTTCATATAGCCGCGAGATCCCACTGATTTTGAGAGTTTCATAACAACCATGTGTCAGATTCATGAGCGTCAAATATTTCCTCACTGACATAATGAACATTGTTTCGGGAATCCGCGAACATCACAGTTTCAAGTTACTAAATAAAACGCACGCTTACCAGCGTTATAATACATCTCAAACCTTCATTAAAGGTGATCTAATTCCATTATTTCAGATATTCTTGTGCACGATTTATATCCCATGATCTAATACAAATCCCATTTACTTCACGAAATAATTTTGGTGTCGATTTTCTATCAATAACTATATTTAATAGACATTAGGGGAAATTTAAAGTGTTAAAAATTTAATAGTGTAATAGGAAAGTTAATCACAAAGAACGTAGATCACAAAGGGAAAGATGCAACAATGCACCAGATGTTAATATTTTAATGCTACGCAACTGTGTCCTTCGGGGAAGATGTTCTTCACGGTGCCGAGACTGTTGCTGGGAAAGAGTGAGAGAGTGAGAGAGAGAGAGAGAGTGAGAGTGAGTGAGAGTGAGTGAGAGTGAGTGAGAGTGAGTGAGAGGAGTGAGAGAGAGTGAGAGAGGAGTGAGAGATAGTGAGAGAGAGTGAGAGGAGTGAGAGAGAGTGAGAGGAGAGTGAGAGAGAGTGAGAGAGAGTGAGTGGGAGATGAGTGAGAGAGTGGAGAGTGAGAGAGTGAGAGTGAGAGAGTGAGGCGAGAGTGAGCGAGAGTGAGTGAGCGAGAGTGAGCCGAGAGTGAGTGAGCGAGAGTGAGAGAGAGTGAGGAGCGAGAGTGAGTGACGAGTGAGTGAGAGTGAGTGAGATGAGTGAGAGAGAGTGAGAGTGAGTGAGAGTGAGTGAGTGAGAGAGAGTGAGAGAGAGAGGTGAGAGAGAGTGAGAGAGAGTGAGAGAGAGTGAGAGAGAGTGAGAGTGAGAGAGATAGTGAGAGAGTGAGAGTGAGAGAGAGAGTGAGAGTGAGAGTGAGAGTGAGAGAGGTAACAATGAGAGATAGAGACGTTACTACAGCAATCAATCAATGGTCTTTCACGACGAACACAGAACAAACATCAATATTAACGATCAGAAGGAAACTTCTTTTTATTGTTTCTCCAGAATTGAACTCTTCCTCTACTGGTTGAAATCCCAAAGCATCTATTCATAGCTCCAGGCAACACTGCAGTCAGATCACTTGTCCTTGCACACATGACTGTAGATGAGCATTGCTGTTGATGGGGGACGCAGAGCACAAGTTTAAGCAATTTGGATTATTATTTGTATTCTGTAATTGTCTCAGTTTGCATAACTGTGCGGCGAAAGAAAAAGCCCAGGCAGGCCAAGTGAGCTAGGTTCGGTGATGGGATACGTCAGGTTGGCCACAAGACTCCCTTAGCCCCAGGCCAAAAAGAGAACCCCTGTGATCACCGCCAGTTGGCAAAGTCGGATGAATACGGCCCCCAAAAGCGAAACACATACTTATTTTTTCTCATTTCTTATTATTCCCCTTCTTATTCTTCCCCTTCTTATTCTTCTCTATCTCTTTCTTATTGTTGTCCTTCTCATTCTTATTCTTCTCCTTCTTCTTCCCCTTCTTCTTCTTCTTCTTCTTCTTTTTCTCCTTCTTATTCTTCTTCTCCTTCTTATTCTTCTCCTTATCTTCTCCTCCTGCTGAATCTTGTCCTTCTCGTTCTTATTCTTCTCTCCTTTTCTCCTTCTCTCTTCTTCTTTAAAACATCCAGTACCATCAAGCGCCCAAAGCGCTTTCATTAAATGTCTCCCGGACGGGTGGTTCGCCCCAGCGGCTCGTGTTTCTGTCCATTTCTGCCTTTCCTGAACGCCGCTCGTGGAATTCGTGGGAAAATGCCGCGAATGCAGATGGAGGCGCATTCTTGTCATAACGAATTCAGCTCGAATCGCGATATCGATTTGGAAATCTCGCGCCTACATAAACGACAATTTGCCGGTCAACCCTTCGTTCGCCCCAACACGAAAATGGAGCGGAGGAATTAATTTGAGGTCTGCTTCGGACCGCCAACCCTTCCAATTACGAGGGTTGCCTGCGGGCTGCGAGATGACGGGGGTGAACGCGACCTGGCGGTGGCAATAAAGGCAGGTAGGGGGCGGAAGGGTGAATGTGTGCTGTCATGGCGTCCCTTGAAGAAAGGCTGGAAAGGGTGAACTTTGAATGCGCTACACTTTTGTTGTTCTTCATCTACGTTTGTTGGCCTACTGGTGGTTTTGCAATATCAATACTTCAGAATTCAATAATATCTTGTCAATGTATTTCCTTTTCCTTAATACAATGGGACACACACTTCCATTAAAATTGTGTTGTATAAGTAGTGTGCTTTATAGAAACCTGTACATGTCACGAAGACATTTGTTATTCAAGAAGATAACATTGTTCTGATAGTTAATGCATAAGCTGACGTGTTTAGCTACTACATAAATAATTTTCATGGAACAATTTTGCTTCAAAAAGTAGCCTTTAATATAAATTTACCAGGAATATCCAATTTTTTTCAAACTTGACTACAGTTTCTATGCAATGAAGCAATTCTTATACTCAAAATACGAAAAACTAGTATTTAAATATACAATAAAGTACACTTAAACGTACATAAAATTCTGAACCTTTTAATGTTTTGATCTTTCGAAAAGCGATATTTGCTACTCACAAAGCAGATGTCAATTTATATGATGAGTTGGAAAGATGTCGCTCCGTTGAGCTTTAAACTTATTGAAACAAGTGGAAGTCATATGAAATAACTTTGAAATACAATTTAATATCCACTGTATCCTTTTTAAAATATTACTATTTCATTAGTGTTTTAGACAAAAATAGTTGATGAATTTAATGCTTCACTAGTGAAATGTAAATATTCCAAACTCAACATCAAAAATTCTTGAAAACAAAATCAATTAAATGTGTAGCCTTTTTAATGCCTTCTGAGAGCACGAGGCGTTCTATTTGATATTCACAAAGTAACCTTGAATATTTATTCACAAAGAATAAGAACTATCCGCAGTTCATATGTCGTCCACGTCTTCTATCAATCGTCCTCGTCTGCTGCAGTACATTCCGGCGGGCGGTAAACGCACTGCGGTGCCATTCCATTGGCGGCGTCGTTTAAAAAACACCAAAAGAAACGCCTTGGAAGTAAGTTTCGACGGACGTGTAAATATCCAGCACTTTTGTGGGACCCGCCTCGGCACTTCCACAAAACAACCGAAGCGCGGCCTCTTCAAAAAAGGCCCGCCCGGGGAGGGGGTGGAAAGGGCGGCGCCGGTGGCGGTGGCGGTGGCGGTGGCGATGGCGGTGGTGGGGGCGAAATGGCCGCCCTCGTATGTTGGCGGCGGGGGTGGTGACAAGGCCGGGGTAGGGGTGGGACAGGGATGAGTTTGAGGCTGGGAACGGTGGGGCGGGGAAGGGGGAGTGGGACAGGAAGGGTAGTGGGGGGGCAGCGTTATTCGGAGGCGAGAGAGAGGCGGGGACGGGGGCTGGTGGCGGAGCGAGGGTGGAAGGCAGGAACTGCTGGCGGAGGGCAACGGAGGGAGCAAAGGGCGGGGGCGGGAAGCGGAGGCGGTGGCAGGGGAGGGGACGGGAGCGGAGGCGGGGGCAAGAAGCGGGGACTGGAGCGGGTGGCGTGGGCCCGGGGGTGGACGCGGGCGGGCCGGGGCGGGAGAAGGAGGCGGTTGCGGGGGCGGAGCGGACCGGGGGCGGGAGCCGTGCAGGTGCAGGGTTAGAGCGGGGCGGGAGCGGGGCGGGAGCGGGGCGGGGAGCGGGGCGGGAGCGGGGCGGGAGCGGGTGGGAGCGGGGCGGGAGCGGGAGCGGGGCGGAGCGGGGGCGAGGGCGGACCGGGGACGAAGCGGGGACGGAGCGGGAGTGGGGCGAACGCGGGACTGGAAGGCGTGGTTTTGGGCGGGGGTGGAAGCGGGGGTGGGCCGGGGCGGGAAGAGGGAGCGGAGGCTTGAAGACGGGAGCGGGAGCGGGGCGAGAGCGGGGGCGGGAGATGGGTTAGGAGCGGCGGCGGAATGCGGGGTTGGAGCGATGGCGGAAGCGGGGAAAGGGAGGCGGGGGCAGACCGGGGCGGGAGCGTGCGGAGGAGTGGGGCGTGGGCCGATGACAAGGGCGGGGGGAGGAGAGGGCGTGATAGGCGATGGCATGTGTGGGGGCGGGGGGGGCTCTGGCATGAGCGTGGCCGAGGGCGGGGGCGGGGGAGACGGGAGAACCTCCGAAAAGCGAGCGGCCCATCTCGTATGCGACACGCGCGGCCCGCGTCGCGAAGGCTGCCGCCCCCGTCGTCCCCTGCGTCGCCGCCGCCGCCAGCGAAGATGCAGAAAGTCCGTGCAGTGCTACACCCTATGTTTCTACGAGGGCAAAACCACCTTGCTTTGATCCTGAGTGAAATTAAAACCGTGTGCCGCCAAATGGTACAACACTGCCCCAGGCTATATCTGTCGGCCAAGCGTGTGTAAGAGACAATCATGCCCTGTATCGTCTCTTATTCTTCTATAATATAAATACTGCTAACGGCCAACAGTTCACATTTCGTTCAATTAATGAATTTTCTCCTAGAAACCGATTAAGAGCATAAAATACTCAAATAGGGTTGGCGTACAGTAGCCCTGGAGCGTAGTTGGTCATTTGAAAGTATTGAACACATTTTCCGTCGTTTCTGTGGCCATCTTTCAGTGCTCATTTTTTGTTTTTTACACATCTTTCATTTCGAAGATGAAGGTTTTACTCCATCTAGCCGGTGTATTGTGAGCTATCAACGAAATATTTACCAATAGAAACATTTTGAAGCTATATCTTCACTTAATTGGAAAATGACGAATGTTGAGTTGTGTCTCTTCTACACCAGTGAATTGTAACTTAATTTTTCTTCCTCCTCTGACGTCCCAAAATGAGTGTCTTTTCTGTATTAACAATTCTTCACAACGTTTTAATAGAATAATTGGTATTAAATGTAGCTTCATTATGCGCACGTTTTGTTGAACTCTCCTTTTGTTTGTAATGGTAAGAGTAGAGGTAAGGGCGAGTTACTACTTTGTTAACAATGCAGAAAAATCATACTTGCAGTTCATTTACCGCTGCAAATAAGTTTTCTATAACTCAAAAACAAAAATGACTATTTTCAAATATTGCTATTTTTGTAATTTTAAAATTTATTTTTATTTATTTATGTTATTTACATACAGTTTTTACTGTTTTTGACTGAATAAATCTAAATAGTTATGTAAGTTATAATCATAAATACAATAATTCGAAACGCAACCGAACAAAAATATTTTTTTTTTTGTTTTCTGTAAAATTTAAAACTAGCTCTTACGAATGTTTGCTAATGCTCTAAAGGAAACATTTTGAGATGAAACATTTCCAAGTAAACTTCACATGACCTCTGGCTTCTGCAAATTTGTTGTGAAATGACATAACTCATTCGCCAAATTGCATTTGTTCTCCTTTGCATTTGGACAGTATTCACATAGGTGAGTGTTATTGCTATTTACCAGAGACTATTAAATAATCTATAACGATTATACAGTATTATATAACGTATTGCGTTTATACAGAATTAGCTAAATTTTCTGATTACACAATCATCGTATTGAGAAACTATTAGAAAAATACTCGTAAGTAAGTGGAAGCTAGTGAATTTGTACATTTAAAAATAATTTTAAGTCGAAAAATATTAGGATAAAAATTGGAAGTTTTTACAATGCCTGCATTAAAAAAACACTTACGAAATATATGTGACTTTAAAATATTCAAACCATGGTTGCAATAAATTCCCACTGCAATGGGATAAAGGTATGGCACACGAAGGAACGTAGCAGCAGAGGGAACCAAAACATTCCGTAATTAAAGTTTCAATATTTTATAACACGAATGTTAATTTTATCAACGGAAGAAATTAGTTATTCTGGTACTAGAAATTCACGCTCATTCTCTCACTGAACCTAACAATTCAACATTTCAAATCATCTACAATTCGAAGAGATTTGATCTTCCAGTTTTGAATTGGCACGTTTCGACAGAATTTTTTCCAACCCAGACTTCGCCCTTTACCAACTCCTGAAATAGCCTTGTACCGTTTTAGCCTGCAATGTCGAATCCTACCCCTCGCTCGGCAAATGGCTTTGAGCCAGAGACGAGCGAAATGCTCACTGTGCGCGGGCGGAGGCCAATGTAAATGGGAGCGGACGGCCCGGCGGAGGCGCTCATTACGAATCGACACGTCCCGCGCGCGGACAAAGACGCGTCCTGCAAAAACCTCGAGCTGCCCCCACCTCCGCCTCTGCCCCCAAACCAGCCACCAACGCCCCCGCCTGCCACCCGTCACGCCCTGCTACCCGTCCCCGTCCTGACTCCCACCCGCCGCCGCCTACGAGCCCGCCTCCGACGCCGCCTCCGTCTCTTCCTCTTATCCTCCTTTGACCCTCACCGACCGCTTCGCCCCCACCAACATCACCGCCCCGGCCCCAGTCCTGGCTCTTCACTGGCCTTGCCTCCGGCCTCGCTCTGCCCGACCGACTTCCTCCCGCTATGACCGCTCCCGCCCCGTCCACCACCGCCTTCGCCCCGCCACAGCGTAGGCGCCACCGCCCCTCACTCACCCCTGCCATGCCACGGCCTACTCCCCCGCCTCACTTCCTGCCTTTCCCTGCGATCCCCGTCTCCGCCTCCTCCTCCGCTCCACCCCCGCCCCGGCATTCACCACTGGCCCGCCGCCCCCCGCAAAAACTACCGCCACCCGACCCCGCGCTGCTCGCCCCGCACCGCGTCCTGCATTTCTCCCCACCTTCGTTTCCGCCTACTTCTCTCCGCCTCTATCTCCGCCCCCGTCCACCACCGCGCTCACCCCGCTCGCTTCCGCCTCTTCCTTTTCTCCTCCTCTGCCTTTACCTGCCGCCTCGCCCCCACCCCGCCACCGCCCTTTCGCTCATCCCCCTGCTCGCCTCCACCCAGTCTTCGCCATCGGCCAGCGGCGCCCGGCCCTCATGGCCTCCGGTTCGCCCCGCCCAAATTCCCACACCGGCCACCTTGCCTCCGACCGACTGCCCCGCCAAAAGCTAAGCGACACGGTCCCCGACCCTGCCCCCACTGTAACTCGCCCTCGTCCCGCGTACCGCCTGCAACCTACCCTCCGGCCTCCGCCGCCGTCCCCACCACCGACTCGCCGCCGCCTCCCGCCTTTGCCTCTACTCGCCTCCGACCCCACCACCGCCCCCGCCAGCGCCAGCGCCCCCGCCTCCGCCTTTTTGAAAATGCAAAAGCACCCGCGCCGCGGCGTCCCTCTTGAGGCGGGGCCGCCTCGCGCCGCCCTTCTTTCGGGCTGCGTTGCCACCTCCGGTCCACCGGCCGAGCGGCTCAGGGCACCACTGCTGCACTGCAGCGGCTCTCGCCGGCAGAGTTCCACGTTCGAGGTTTCGACAGTGGTGGGGTTTCGACCGCCAGCTACGTAGCTAAATCGTTGTCTAGGGGCGAATCCTGGAGGCCGATTACGCTGATCTGTATTTTTTCTGCACTCTTCTCCCATCAACACCAGGCGAATGCCGTTGAACCGCTTAGTACCTTAAGCATAGTGCTTTATGTGTAGTAACGAATGCGTAGTACCTTAACAAACGGGCCACGACAGCGCGCAATCTTTCCTTCCTGCTCCTTGTCCTGATCCTCGCCCTTTCGTTACACATACTTTACACTCTCAACATGCCCTCACACTACTCTCGGACACATGCAAGACATGTTGTGGAGACGAGTGGGATATTAGAGCTTGTTTCCGGCTTTGCAGTGCTCCCGCCAGGGGAGATTCGTGATGGGGAAAACTTCTTCAAGGCGACGTATATGTCGGCGCATGATTTCACCATCATGCGAGGAAATTCGTGCTGAATGTTTTATCACCCGTCATAAAACGTGCATCACTTCACACCACACATCACATCACACGGGAAAAGCGAAGAAAGCAATCAAACAACCTCCGCAAACACTGGGAGCGCTTTACTACGTTCCCGATCTTAAGGAGTGTCCCTGTCGGGTTTCTCAGATGTTCGCGGAGTTAAGAAATAAGAATCGTCCGGGTCAGGAAAGGTCCACAAAACTGAAGCTAAGACAATTTTAAGCAATATTTGAATATAATAAACTCTTCGGAATGGCTATAAGCCGCTGTAAAACACTGAAAAGTTTGGTTTCGAGAACAATGCATTTGGGTCTCAATTCTGTTATTGAACGTCAATATTGTAATAACGCGCTGAAAGAGTTTTATTGAGCGTCATTATTTGTTTATTTATCGTTATTTTTTTCGCGATTGTAATTTCTCTGAAAAGTAAGAGTACGTGAATGAAGTAAGAGTACGACTCAATCTCCAAAAGCATTTATATTGAAAACAATACAGATACACTCTTTCTCTCTCATCTCTCTCCTCTGCTCTCTGCTCTTAAAATAGCATCCAATTTACACAATTCGACTGCTTTTTTATTTCCTCGGTTTAAAAAAGAAACATGTTTAACTCGATATGTGAGTCAGAGAGAGAGAGAGATAAAAGATAGATAGATAAGACTAGATAGTTAGAGGGAGACGAGAAAGAGGTAGAAAGACGAGAGAGCGTATAGAAAGAGAAGAGGTAGAAAGAGAGAGAGGTAGAAAGAGAAAGAGGTAGAAAGAGAAGAGGTTAGAAAGAGACAAGGTAGAAAGAGACAGAGGTAGAGACAGAGACAGAGGTAGAAGAGACAGAGGTAGAAAGAGACAGAGGTAGAAAGAGACAGAAGGTAGAAAGAGATAGAGGTAGAAAGAGACAGAGGTAAGAAAAGGAGACAGAGGTTAGAAAGGGACAGAGGTAGATAAAGAGAGCAGAGGTAGAAAGAGACAGAGGTAAAAGAGACAGAGGGTAGAAAGGGACAGAGGTAGAAAGGACAGAGGTAGAAAGAAGAGCAGGAGGTAGAAAGAGACAGAGGTAGAAAGAGACAGAGGTAAAAGAGACAGAGGTAGAAAAACAGAGGTTAGAAGAGGACGGAGGTAGAAGAGACAGAGGTAGAAAAGAGAAGAGGTAGAAAGAGACAGAGGGTAGAAAGAGACAGAGGTAGAAAAGAGACAGAGGTAGAAGAGATGAACAGAAGGTAGGAAAGAGACCAGAGGTAGAAAGAGACAGAGGTAGAAAGGGATCATGAGGTAGAAAGGGAACAGAGGTAGAAGGGACATGAGGTAGAAAGGGGACAGAGTAGAAAGGGACGAGGTAGATAAGGGACCAGAGGTAGAAAGGAACAGGGTAGAAAGGGCAAGAGGTAGAAAGGGACAGAGTAGAAAGGGACAGAGGTAGAAAGAGACAGAGGTAGAAAGAGACAGAGGTAGAAAGAGACAGAGGTAGAAAGAGACAGGAGGTAGAAAGAGACAGAGGTAGAAAGAGACAGAGGTAGAAAGAGACAGAGGTAGAAAGAGACAGAGGTTAGAAAGAGCACAGAGTAGAAAGAGACAGAGGTAGAAAGAGACAGAGGTAAGAAAAGAAGACAGAGGTAGAAAGAGACAGAGGTAGAGAAAGAGACAGAGGTTAGAAAGAGAACAGAGGTAGAAAGAGACAGAGGTAGAAAGAGACAGAGGTAGAAAGAGACAGAGGTAGAAAAGAGAACAGAGGTAGAAAGAAGAAGAGGTAGAAAGAGACAGAGGTAGAGAAGAGACAGAAGTAGAACGAGAACAGAGGTAGAAAAGAGAACCAGAGGTAGAAAGAGAACAGTAGTAGAATAAGAGACAGAGGTAGAAGAGACAGAGGGTAGAAAGGAGACAGAGGTAGAAAAAGAGACAGAGGTAGAAAAGAGACAGAGGTAGAAGAGAACAGAAGGGGTAAAGAGACCAGATGGTAGAAAGAGACAGAGGTAGAAAGAGACGAGGTAGAAAGAGCAGAGGTAGAAAGAGCAGAGGTAGAAAAAGAGACAGAGGTAGAAAGAGACAGAGGTAGAAAGAGACAGAGGTAGTAAAGAGACAGAGGTAGAAAGAGAAACAGAGGTAGAAAGAGAAAGAGGTAGAGAGAGAAAGAGACTTGAAGTTGTACTGGAAAGTAAGTGGGTAAAACTACGTGAAGTTCAACAATTTCACACGCTTCAAAATCGGTGTAACCAGTAAGCTTTTTATTCAATTTTTTTTTGTTATAATGTCGCAACTGGAAATTCTCTGTGTGTGTGTGTGAGAGAGAGAGAGAGAGGGAGAGGAGAGAGAGGAGAGAAGAGAGAGAGGGAGAGAGAGAGGGGGAGAGCAGAGGGGGGAGAGAGGGGGAGAGAGAGGGGGAGAGAGAGGGGGACGAGAGAGGGGAGAGAGGGGAGAGAGAGGGCGGACGAGAGAGGGAGAGAGAGAGGGGAGAGAGACGGGGAGAGGAGAGAGGGAGGAGAGGAGAGGGAGAGAGAAGAGGGAGAGAGAGCAGGGAGAGAGAGAGGGAGAGAGTGAGTGAGGTGTTGTGGAGAGAGAGAGAGGGGAGGAGAAAAAAAAAAAGTAGAAGGGAGAGAGAGAGGGAGAGAGAGAGGAGAGAGAGAAGGGAGGCGAGAGGGAAGCAGAGAGGGAGAGGAGTAGGGAGAGCGAGAGGGAGAGCGAGAGGGACGAGCGAGAGGGAGACGCGCCAGAGGGAGAGCGGAGAGGCGAGAGCGAGAGGGAGAGCGAGAGGGTGAGAGCGAGAGGGAGAGGAGAGGAGAGGCTGAGAGGGAGAGCGAGAGGGAGAGCGAGAGGGAGAGCGAGGAGGAAGAGCGAGAGGGAGAGCGAGAGGGAAGAGAGAGGGAGAGAGAGGGAGAGGATGAGGGAGAGACGAGAGGGACGCGAGAGGGAGAGAGAGGGAGAGAGAGAGGGAGGAGAGAGGGATGGAGGGAGAGAGAGAGGGAAGGGAGAGGAGAGAGGGAGAGAGAGAGGGAGGGAGAGAGAGGAGAGGGAGAGAGAGAGGGAGAGAGAGAGGGAGAGAGAAGAGGAGAGGGAAAGAGAGAGAGGGAGAGAGGAGAAAAGGGAGGAGAGGGGCAGGAGTGTGGAGGAGGGGGGATGGGAGGGGGGGGGAAGTAGGGAGAGTAGTGGGTTGTGTTTGGGGAGGAGTTTAGTGTGTGTTGAGGTGTAGAGTTAGAGGGTAGGGAGAGAGTGCGTTAGTGGTGATGAGGGGAGGAGAGAGCGGAGGAGAGGAGGGGGGAGAGAAGAGAGGTGAGAGAGAGAAGGCGAGGTGATGAGGAGGAGTGAGTAGGGAGAGGTGAGAGGAAAAAGATGGGGAGAGGAGAGGGAGAGAGGAGAGGGAGGAGAGAGAGAGGGAGAGAGAGACGGAGAGAGAGGAGAGGTGAGAGGCAGGGGGGAGAGAGGAGAGAGAAGAGAGGAGAGGGAGGGAGAGAGAGAAGAAGAGAGGGAGAGAGGAGAGAGAGAGAGGAAGGCGTATCTGACGTGTTTCATATAACATTGATCATTTTGGGAGATTGAGTCGCAAATTGAACCAGCCTGAAGACTTGTAGCACTACTCCCTAACTTCACAAAAATAAAACTTAACAATACCGAAAAATAAGCAATAAATAAAACAATAATTTTACCCCAAAAAACTCTTTCAGCGCGTTAATCTTACAATATCTGACGTTAATATAGATTGAGTTCAAGATGACACAGTATGGCTGCAAAGTTCTGCGAAACAAAGACGAAAAGCGTGTACAGAAACGCCTGTTGTAAACGAACGCATCCAGTAAATTCACCATTTGCTTCTCAGCGAGACAAAAGAGAACAATGTGCTTTATTATTCTGCAATTCAGTGCCTTCTCTTGTACTTCCGTCAAATGATTCGTGATGGTTCAATTTGTGTGTATTTTTTTGTAAAGAATATGTATGCTAATGATTTAGCTGTAAATTTAAAATGCTTATTTCCTATTGTTTGAAAATAATTTGATAAATTTGCCAGTAAGAAATATTAAATTAAATGTAATTTATATCTGAATTTAAGTAAGAACAAATTATCAATGTACTTACTGGAAAGTCACATCTAATAATGCAATAGAATGATTTTAAATGACAAACATTAAACATATCGGAAATTAAAAAACTCATCATTTGTATCCTCATTTAAAAACTGCACATAACACGATGTTATTAACGTAACGTAATTTTTTTCATCATGTAAATGCCTCATACATACATCATAAATGCCTCCTACTCTTCAGACAACAAACATTTTTTGAACGACGACATTGAATTACCAAAATGATCTTTAACAGCATCCTAAAAAAATATCCTTTCAATACTCCTATAAATATTGCGATTTTCTCAAAGTCAAGCCCATCCACAAATTCCCAAACATGCCTTTTTTGTTCGAGAAGTTAGGCAATAATGTTTTTCGTGTCATTGCCAAGGAAAACATTTACACCAGATCTCAACCTTGAACGACACGTGCCCCCAAACAGTGTACGTAATAGTAAAAACATCGCTGCTTGCTAAAAAAGAGAAAAAATAAAAAAAACTGTCTGGGAGGCGGCACTTCTTCTGTAAGGCCACGTTGTGCGCTTGGCGACGCAGAAAAAAGGACGAATTACAGTCGCTATTAAAGCGGGCGGGCGACGTCGTTGTGTTGGCGGAACGAGAATCGCGACCCCCGCGGCAAATTGCGCAACATAAACGACATCGTATCACAATAACAAAAGAATTATGAAATATAAGCAATCGTAAGCTTCACTACCTACCACTATCTTTAGAATCATAACTCATTTCTTCAACGTTGGACTTGTACTTATAAACTTAGATAACAGTTCGATTTGCTACTACTTCCTATAATAAATAAGTTTCGTATGATCGTTTCAATATTATTATGTTCTTTCAATTACTCGTAATTGTGAAATCGATTGTAACTGTAATAAACTTTCTCACTGACTGTGAGTATGAGTCCCTTTCTCATCTACTTCTTGTCCATGCTTATTCTGTTCCAATGTAAAAAATACCGTTATCCTAAATTCTACGTATTCTCGTTAAGCTTTTTTCATTATATACTTCAATTTTATAATTCCTTTTGGAAAAACTAGATGAATAACTAAAATTTGAATTTAACATTCATTAATTATTGTCGTAAATTTGTTATTCCAACTTTGTCTTCACAATGGATTTACTTTTTCATCCTACATCTGTCAATATCAAGATAGTGGAAAAGAATATTAAAATACTCAAAAAATGGTAAGGAAATTTAACAAATACAGTTAAGAATAACTGTTTTCATTTAACATCAATATGTTTTAATCTTAATAAATCCATTTCAGAATAGCTGTCAGACGAGCCAGCATGCCTAAATTCCTGACAGTGCATGTCGTTATAGATCCTGACCGATTGATAATGACTTCAAAATTATTTTTATTATTATTATTATTTATTATATATTATTATTTTCTATTATTATTACGCCGAACGGCGTTCCGTTCCTTTGAGTCCTCTTCGTCGTGCTGTTTAGTTAATGATTATAGTTATATCATAAATAATCATCAAATTTATTGATGAGAACATGTGCACGTGAGACTTTTCTTTTAGCTTCTTGGATTCGCACATAGACAGACACGAAACGTAGCCTCATTGCCTTGAAACTGGTTTTTAATTACGTGGGAGCGAAATATTTTTAATGTTTACAAATTTTTCGAAAAACATGCTCTCATAAATACAGCTTAAAATAATTATTTGAGTGAGCGGTACCCATTCCAGATTAAGAACACCGTGTACTCACATCACTTCTCATACGTGCTTCACAGTTTAAATAAATAAATACATCCGAGCACAGAAATTTGCTTGAAAATGATACACCACCCAGAGAAAAAAAATGTAAATCACCCAACATTTCGATCAAACATTTGACAGGATCATATGCTAAATTCAAAGCTGAATTCTAAATACTGTACGAAGGTAGCGAAAAGTGAAATC
>BOPP01000057.1:3066394-3081208 GCA_017312745.1 Gryllus bimaculatus
TTTTTTTTTAGCGGGAAATCTTTGGGTTTTTGTTTTTGTTAGGGGGTTGAGGGTTTTTTTTTTATTTTTTTTGTTTTTTTTAGCAGGAGTTTTTTTTTTTTTTTTTTTTTTTTTTTTTTTTTTTAGGGTTAGGAAAGCTAGAAGGGTTTTTTGGGGTTAGATTTTTTTTTTTTTTTTAGACTTTTTTTTTTTTTTTTTTTTAGGTTTATGTTTTTTTTTTTTTTTTTTTAGGTTTTAGGAAGGGGTGTTTTTTTTTGGTTTTTTTTTTTTTAGTTTTTTTTTATTTTTTTTTTTTTAGTTTATTTTTTTTTTTTTTTTTTTTTATTTTTTTTTTTTTTTTTTTTTTTTTTTTAGGTTTTTTTTGTTTCTTTTTATTTTTTCTTTTTTTAGGGTGGTTTAAGATTTTTTTTTTTTTTTTTTTTTTTTAGGGGGATTTTTTTTTTTATTTAGGGTAGGGTTTTAGGGTTTTAGTTTTTTTTTTTTTTTAGGGTTTTTAGAAATTTAGGTTATGGGTTTTTTAGGGTGTTTTTTTTTTAGGGGGTTTTTTTTTAGTTAGGGGGGGGGTTTTTATTGTTTTTTTTAGGGAGAGGAGGAAGTTAGGAGTTTTTTTTTAGAGGTTTTTTTTTTTTTTTTTTTATTTTAGTTTTTTAGTTTTTTTTTGTTTTTATTTTTTTTTTTTTTTTAGGTTTAGTTTTTTTTTTTTTTTTTTAGTTTTTTTAGTTTTTTTAGTTAGGGTTTTTTTTTTGTTTTTTTTTAAGTTATTTTTTTTTTCTTTTTTTTGGGTTTATTTCTTTTTTTTTTTTTTTTTGTAGGGGGGAGGGTTTTTATTAGGGGGAAAGGTTTTTTTTTTTTTTTTTTAGTATTTTAGAATTAGATAGTTTTATTTTTTGGCGGGGTGGTTTGTTATTAGAAAGAGAAAGAGGGGGTTTAGTTAAGAAAATTTTTTTTTTTTTTTTTTTAGACTTTTTTTTTTAGGTTTTTTTTTTTTTTTTGTGGTTTTTTTTTTTTTTAGCTTTTGTGTGGGTGTGTTGTGGCTCTTAGAGTTTTTTTTTTTTTTTTTGGTTTTTTTTTTCTTTTTTTTTTTTTTTTTTGGTTGGGGGCGTTTTTTTTTTTTTGTTGGATTAGAAAGAGAAAAGTAGAGAAAGAAAAGAGCGGGGGGGTAGAAAGACGAAGAGCGAAGAAGAAAGTAAAAGAGAAGAGGTAGAAAGAGAAAGAGGTAGAAAGAGAAGAGGTTAGAAAGAGACAAGAGTAGAAAGAGAAGAGTAGAGACAGAGACAGAGGAGAAAGAACAGACGTAGAAAGAGAGAGAGGTAGAAAGAGACAGAAGGTAGAAAGAGAGAGGTAGAAAGAGAAGAGGTAAGAAAGCGAGAGAGTTAGAAAGAGAGAAAGGAGAGAGAGCAGAGGAGAAAGAGTAGAGAGAAGAGGAGGTAGAGAGAGAGAGGAAGGTAGAAGAGAGGAGTAGAAAGAGAGAGATAGAGAGAGAGAGAGTAGAAAAGAGAGAGAGTAAGAAAGAGAGAGAGGTAGAAAGAGAGAGAGGTAGAAAGAGAGAGAGGTAGAAAGAGAGAGAGGTAGAAAGAGAAAGAGGCAGAGAGAGAAAGAGGTAGAAAGAGAAAGAGGTAGAGAGAGAAAGAGACTTGAAGTTGTACTGAAAGGAAGTGGTAAAACACGTGAAGTTCACATTTCACACCGGCTCCAAAATCGGTGTAACCAGTAAGCTTTATTCAATTTTTTTTTTGTTAAAATTGTCGTTAACTGGAAATTACTCTGTGTGTGTGTGAGAGAGGGAGAGGGAGAGGGAGAGAGGGAGAGGGAGAGAGAGGGAGAGGGAGAGAGAGGGAGAGAGAGGGGGGAGAGGGAGAGAGAGAGAGGGAGGGAGCGTATCTGCGTGTTTCAATATAACATATGATTTTGGAGATTGAGTCGCAAATTGAACCAGCTGAAGACTTGTAGTCACGTACTCTTACTTCACAAAAATTAAAACTTACAATCCGAAAAAATCAAGGAATAAATAAACAATAATTTACCCCAAAAAACTCTTTCAGCGCGTTATTTACAATATTGACGTTTAATAACAGATTGAGTTCAAATGACACATGTAGCTGCAAAGTTCTAGTTGCGAAACAAAGGGACGAAAAGCTGTGTACAGAAACGCCTGTTGTAAACGATGCATCGTAAATTCACCATTTGTCTCAGCGAGACAAAAGAGACAATGTGCTTTATTATTCTGCATTCAGTGCCTTCCTGCTTGTACTTTCCGTCAAATTGATTCGTATGTTCAATTTGTGTGTATTATTCTTGTAAAGAATATGTAGTAATGATTAATACTGCTTAAATTTAAAATGCTTATTTCCTATATGTTTGAATAAATTGATAAATTTGCCAGTAAGAAAGATTAAATTAAAATGTAATTTATATCTGATTTAGAGTAACGAACAAATTATCAATGTACTTACTGAAAGACACATCTAATACTAATATGAATGAATTTTAAAAGACAAACATTAAAACATCGAAATTAAAACTCATCAATTTGTATCCTCAAGATTTAAAACGGCACTAAACACATGTTATATAACGTAACGTACATTTTTTTCATCATGAAATGCCTCATACATACATCATGAAATGCCTCCTACTCAGACAACAAACATTTTTTGAACGAACGACATTGAATTACCTAAATGACTCTTTGACGCATCCTAAAAAAATCTACCCTTTAATATCCTTAAATATCGGATTTTCAAGTCAAGGCCATCCACAAATTGCCCAAAACATGCCTTTTTGTTCGGAAGTTGGCAAATAATGTTTCGTGTCATTGCAAGGAAAACATTTATCACAGAATTCTACAACCGTGAACGACACGGCCAAACATGTGTACGTAATAGTAAAAACATCGCGTGCTTGGAGAGTTCGGGAGGCGGCCTTCTTGTAAGAGCCACGTGTGGTCGCTTGCGACGCAGAAAAAAGACGATTACAGTCGCTATTAGCGGCGGGCGACGTCGTTGGTGCGGAACGAGAATCGCGATCCCCGCGGCCGAATTGCGAACAAAACGCTCGTATCACAAAACAAAAGAATTATGAAATAATAAGAATCGTAGCTTCACTACCTACGCACCTTTCTAGTCTTCTTTAAGGGTAATTCAATAATACGTACGCAATTTTTGCTGCTTCAAAACCGTTGTGTGAAATCTTTTGTAGTACTTATTAAACTTTTACTGACTTATACAAGATCCTTCCGATTCTTTCTGTACCTAACTTGCTGAGTCATAAAATAGAGTTTCTCTAAATTTGAGTAAATTCTCGTAGTGTTCAATGTAATATATTAATGATTAACTTTAATACATTCCTAATTTGAAATGAATGAATGAATAAATAAATTTAATCTCACAAATGCTGTGAAAGTATTCCCTTTTCTATCTACTTCTTATTCCATCGCTTACATTCCTGTCTTCAATGTGAAAAAAACCCTTATCCAAATTGCGTACGTATTTCTCGTTGAATGACCTTCTTTTCATTAACTTCTTTATTAATTTTTTTTAAAGCGGTCAGATGGATGAGCAGCCTAAATGGCCTGATCCTCGCCATTGATAAAGACATTTATTATTATTATTATTATTATTATTTTGTTTATTCTCAAAGTTTTTGGTTTCACATGGATACCACACAGATACAATATCAGAGCATGGTAACACAGACATATTTAAAATCTACAAAACAAATTAAGGAATTCTAACACATAAACATAAAATAACTGTTTTCAGATTGTAAACATAGAATAATAGTTTTCAAATGCTAATAACAAATACAATTTCAAGAATGAGCTTTCAAAACCCAGCATGTCCTCCCATAAATCTCCTGACTAGTGAGCAGGTGCTGATTATAACAGACTTCTGGAGGCCGATGATAATGCTCTTCTCCAAGGAGATTATTATTATTATTATTATTATTATTATTATTATTATTATTATTATTATTACGCACGTTTCCTTGAGTCCTTTCGGCTGTTAGTAATGATTATAGTTATATCATGAAAGTAATCATCAAATTATTGTTGGACATGTGGCAGTGAGACTTTTCTTTTAGGCTTTAGACTTTTCTTAGTAAGATAAGATCACGAAAATGTAGCTCATTTGCCTTTGAAACTGGTTTTTATTACGTGGGAGCGAATATTTAATGTTGTCAAATTTTGACAAAAATGCTCTTCATAAAACAGCTTAAAATATTATTTGAGTGAGGGTAACCATTCCAGAGTTTAAGAACACGTGTACTCACATCACTTCTTCATACGTCTTTCACAGTTTAAAATAAATAAATACACCGGCAGCCAGAAAATTTGTTTGAAAATGGATACACCCACCCAGAGAAAAAAAATTAAAATCACCCAACAATTTCGGTCAAACATTTGAGACATATGCTGAAATTCAAGCTGCATTCTAAATACTGTACGAAGGTAGGAAAAAGTTGAAAATTCTTTTTAAAAATAATGCACCCTAGGTAAGAAATTTTAAAATGCAAAACCGGATGCTTCATATAGTCGTTTAACATATGAATACAGAAAAACATAGAGATCAGTGTTAGGTTAGGGAAACGTCTAAGTAAGAAACATAAATATTCAGACGAAATATTATATTTGTCGTGTGTGTGGCGTATTCAGATCTAATGATAGAAACGAAAGGTTGATTTCAGTAGGCCTTCCTAACAATTAGCTTGGAGCTTTCAGACTCAAGAAAACATTCCCATAATAACGGAGACCTAATATCAGAAGATTTCCTCATAAGCGTAAGTTATTAGGAGCCTTTCAATTCGTCGGAGAGGCTTTTTCCGAAGCGTATTTGAAAGGAATTTCTTCGACTTCAACCCAGCTGGTGTCGGAAACGTTGCGAGTTTATTAGAGGATTTGTGGAGCAGATGCGCCCGGAGAATGTCTTATTGAGGCTGTATTTTGACTTCCCCATCCGGGTGTCGGTCTCTCAGTCTCTGCTGATAAATGACCTTCTAAAAGCCAACCCCTCGAGCCAAGTTTGAATTCGCAAATTAAAGTTTAGAAGCCAGTGCTCTGGTGCCAGTGCACTGCAATCGTATACACGTTTAATTAATTATTTAGCGTGAAGATAGATTGGAAACAGTGAGACATTCTATCGGGAGACTTGTATTAAACAAATGTTTACACATCTACATATATATAATATATAATATATAATATATAATATATAATATATAATATATAATATATAATATATAATATATTATATATATATATATATAATAGTCTCTTCTTTAATGTAGTGTATGGTACATTTTTTCATTCGCTAGCTTTTAATTTCATGTAGGAAGTAAAACTATTCTACGTGGCATTGCATTAACCTTACATAATTTTACTGTGGACCTTTTCATCGAAACGAAATAAATATTTACTTGAAGGGCGTTATGTACTATTTTAACCTATAGTGATATTATTAACAACTGAAAGGCAACGGCATAACAGCGTAAATATCGTTATTTGAGTCTACGATTGTATCATAAGAGGGTGCGGGACGAAATACACATTTCATTCCCCCGGAATCTGACAGCATAAACAACAATTTGAACCTATAATGTGGTGTGACTATTCATGCATCGGCATCCGATGCCGCGGCCATAACCGAGACCAAAGGGAACGCGACATGGCCTTTTAATTCCTCCAGAACTCGTTTATTTCTCGACACGTCTCGAGGGTCCACCGACGACAGACGCCCGGTAGCAGAGCGGGAGGACCACGAAAAACTTCTGCATTCCTCGGGCACAATCAATTCCTATTACTATTGACAGCATAATAGTTTATTTACCTGCCCGTTCGTCAGCAGCCACAATTTCAGGGGGCCTAGATGTGACTCGACACTTCTGACTCGTTATTACGTGATAAGATGGCGGTGATGGCGGCGGTGGTGGCCACGTAGAGACGAAGTAACAAGGCTCTTTTACATTGATGAACATACTACGCATACACAAATTTACTTTCACATGGAAAGTTTGTTTTTTTGGCGGCGCGTCGTGCAACCGTCCGTCATTTTTATTTAAAATGTAACGGTCAGTGAGGATACACAAGCTTTTGTGTTGGTCGTTAAAATGTTACAGCGTCCCTCCTTCGAAAATGAGCAATTTACATTCGGTTCGGCGCTCGGGTGGCCGTGAAATTCGGTAGGGGACATCCGCTTAATAGTCCGAAGGGACGGACAGGTACAAGGGCGCTCTAGATTGGAAAGCTGATGACGCATGGCCTTCTGGGTACAGTCGATAACCCGGGGCTGGCTTTCTGGGCACCATCGACGAGATACCGTCTGAACACAGCTTCGTCGTTTTTAGAAGGAGGTACAGCGTTGTTAATGTATGATGCAGCACTCTGGTTAAAGGCAGCTGTTCAAATAATGGCGACTATTTCCTGTATTACCGATGCTTTAATGTATGAAATTGCGTGTGAGTTCCTACAACGAAAGGTTGTAATTCGAGTCACGAAGGTGAATTTTCGACACTAAGAAGTTGGGTTGGAGAGAGCCGCGCTCTGGAGAAGAATTCTGGAAGCCAGCTGCTCTAATCGATCGCATCCGAGGTTATTCCAATCAAATCCCAGGAAAATGCCGGGCCAGTACTCAAATATGCGCACCCCAGCCGAGATCGAACTCTCACTCTAAGGGTTAAGAGACCATTTAACCAACCATCGACGTGCGCCGATTTCTGCAAGAACTCAGATGTCGACTCAAGGCTCCAACTGATCGGAAGCACCGTTGAAGAGATGAAAGCTACTTACGTAACAAGTACAGAAAGTGAGTCTTTGGCGTAGGAATGAAATGTTGACGGAAGAGATAACGGTAGTAGCCGATTTCGGCACTTTGAAATGAGTACTACGTTAAAGATACTTTCGTACGAGTACGATTTTTAGTACGAATTTCTGGAAACACAAATAATCCTGTGATTACTCGCAATACGCGAAGCGGCAGCCATGATGATTCACGTTGCCGCAGTGTTTTGTTTTCTTTGCAGTACTCACTTGTTTTATATGGCCGTGACTTCTTTGATTTATGCTTACGTCAAAACAGACTTTGCCGTACGCGACCGCAAAGTAACACCATCCAATCAATAAACAGTGAAGGTAAGAATTAGTTTTCATACAGAAGTGATAAAAATGGGTTTAGTGTAAAAATGTAGCTTTTACTTAAATAAATTTATCTGATAAACTACGGTTGCGAGAACAATCTAATCGGCATTGAGCACAGACTTCATGGCGTCCAATCATGACTCATCTGATAAACCTTGTCGTAAACATTATTTTCATTCCTCCTGCGTAGTCACTGTGGTGAGGGATGAAAGCGCTAGCTTTGCACTTTGTTTCGAAATATTATATTTAAAAATATTAATTTTTTGCAATTACAGAAACCTTTATCAACGACTGTCGCATTTCCGACATAGTATGAATTAGTATCGTTTGAATTCGTTGAATTGATTTGAATCGTAATAATTCTACGATAATAGTATTTATCAAAATGTTTTTTTTGACAAAATTTACCGAATTGAAAATTGCATGTAGGAAAATATCACTTCAATAATTAATTAATTTTTGAAGTTCCTAAGTTGAGGATAGGACCTGGAAGAGGAAGGAAAGATTGCGCGCCGTCCTGTTTGTTAGTGTGTTACTTCAGCATTCGCCTGGTACTGATCAGAGAAGCTACGGAAAACTACCGATCAGAGCAGCCGGCCGATAGATTTTCTCCTCCAGACAGTGGCTGATTTCAACTCAGCTACCTAGCTAGTGTGGAAAAAATCCTGACACTATCGGGACTCGTATTCTAGGCCCTCTCGGGCATAGTCACTGTCGTGCCCTGAGCCACTTAAGCCGGTTTAAAGGTTCGTAAAACGGTAGTATTCTGACATAACTGCTATGTGTAGCTCAGATTTTTAGAATTTTGGAGATTATAGTATTATGTAATTATTTTTCGAGCCCTGTGATGAGACTTGCCAAGTTATCACAGAAATCCTTCAGCAGGCAGTGTCTAGCTCAGTACGTTAGTGCTTTCTGTCATTGTCTTATGACATCATTAACAATTCAAATATGGAATCTAGAGCGTCTTCACGTTCGAGGAGAAAATGGCCGTTTCAGTCCTAAGGATCGAAAATGCCCAAATAGTTGATAGTAGTAAAATAATATTATCGCGTGTTTCAGTCTATTCAAGCTCTTGTCATGACAAGCACAGAATATGGCGTTACATACCAAATAAAATATAGAACATTCAAACTCCGTTAAACTTCAAACCGTCAAACAAAAAGAGTCTTGAAAACAACTTTAGAAATACGCATGTTGTTGACTTTTTATTTTAGAAACATTAATTATCATGTCATCACATTGAGAAGTAAAATATTTGTTACTAATTAATCAATTAGTTCCTGCTTATTCTTATTACAGTTTTGTTCGTTTCCTGAATCAAACGAAAAAAAACAAACAAATTGAATTAATTCAGAAACGTTGATTGAAAATTTGAGTGAGAATTGAAATTTATTCAAAGCATGATTGGCACGAGCGATTTTTGCCAATACATTTAATTCCAATATGTACTCAAAAATCAAAATCAAGTTATCAGATGTTTAGCAGGTGGATGTTACCATGTGTGCGCTCGCCATTTTCTTGAGCTATATCTATTTTCAATGAACTGTTGCATTGTAAGCGTGGTACTGTGACTGAATTATCAGTCAATTGGTCCTAAGGAAAATGTACACAGCAAAAATGTCTACTCTTGGGAATGTTCATTAGTAATAATGAACGTCAGTATTAATGTATTTTTAATTTCATTCAACCAAGGCGGCCGTATGCAGTTTCTAAGTATGATAGGGCACGTAGATACAATTTAACATTGTTCTGATTACAATGTTTATTAGGCACTATTTCTCCAAAGCGCCTTTAATTCGTCACATATTTCTTGTTAATGAGATGCCTCACATTAAGCATTCCACTTTGAACTTGTATCACGATTTGTTCTCTTTTATTTTGTTCTTTTGGAATATGTTCTATACATCTTCAATTGTTCACATGATAATTAAAGATGTTGTCATTGCCAACAATATTTTTTTAATGCAATAGCAGCTTTCGATGGCTAAGCCATCGAAAGCTGCTATTGCATTAAAAAATATTGTTGGCAATGACATCTTTAATTATTTTAAAAATGCCAAAGATATCTTACCACAACACCTATGTTCACATGATGTTGCGAAGACATTCTTTAGAATTTAGAATGGAACACTTACACTACATTGTTTGTTGTTTTATCACCTTGTATTGAATGTTATTGAAGAAAGCAATATGTTACGAAAAGAACAGAACTCATTCTTGTATAATGGACATTTTGACTTTTAGACATTACTTTACATACTTTAGACATTACTTACATACAAGAACTTTATAGTTGGACAGTTTTGCTGTCGACATTCTATTTTTTAGACTTTGTCCAGAGGACCATTTGACCTGGGAGCCTGAGACCTCGTGTTCATGGCCTCGAGTGCGTCATATGTAGAGCGCCTCGCTTTATTAATGGCGACAATGCTGCCTATTAACGTGCTCGGGGCTACTCTTTCGGGGTGGTCTCTTATTGATTATACTGCTTCAATTACGGAGCGAACGTTTGTAGGCTCTGCCCCACGGTAGGGCAGTTTTCGTTATTACACTAATTTAGAACTTTTTTCCTCCGTTCTGAGGCTGTATGCGAAGGGTCGTCAATCGTTACAAGGCCGAGCTGAATTGCGTAATCTGTCTACGCGGCAAGCTGTGGCGATCGCTGCTTTTCACGAAGACCAAATTACAAAGAAGGCGTATAAATTATGGAGCTCAATGGAATAAAATCGACGACTGATTAATGCTCATTGAATACGATAGAAACAATCTGTGTAATGAATTGCAATGAAAAGGAACACATTATGTGGTAAATGACGCATGTAATGGCAGACAACCATGAAATATCTACACGCGTGACAATGTTCTTTCAGTTCGAATGTTTATGTGAATCAAAGAATGACAGGCCTCGGGATAGTCAATTGAAACCCATGTATTTAAATATGTTGATATGAATGGTTCATTCATTATGTCATGTTTTATTGAAACACGATTTTGCCTTACTATTATATTGATCTATCATAATTAGTAACATCGTTCATGCAATCAGAAGAATTAAGGTGAATGATAACACTGGTCTTAAAAAAAACAACTTTTTTCTGTAACAAGAACAAAACACGTTGCTCTGGAAGATAAATTGCCTCTCAATTCAGATCTAATTCCAGAATTTCTGTATCAGACTCAGTTTTCATATCTTGATGGATTTTGTAATTGCGTATAATACGTATCTGGCAAAATGTTCCCATAACAACAGATCCTCATACATACAGTAGGAAATACAACAACATAAGTTTTAAGAAAAGTGAAGAGAAGGTTTGGAATGTTTCACAGGAGGCTTAAAATATTGGGTCAGTACGGATATCTCTTCCTCTGCCTTTTGAACATTCGTCCCTGTTGCATTAATTTTCATTCACTGTCACGTTCTCAGGAGGTACTGGTGCCGGCAATTCCTCATTGTGAACTACAAGCCTTGTAGGAG
Source organism: Gryllus bimaculatus (assembly GCA_017312745.1). Classification (NCBI taxonomy): domain Eukaryota; kingdom Metazoa; phylum Arthropoda; class Insecta; order Orthoptera; family Gryllidae; genus Gryllus; species Gryllus bimaculatus. Next base: position 3,077,005 of record BOPP01000057.1, read on the forward strand.
ATGGTAAATTACGATATTGCACAGTTTTCTTTGTTTCCAGCTATTTGTGTAAGGAAAAATTTAGTCTGTTGTGTGATCCGTTGGTTCCCTTCAAATCATCGGAACAGCAAAGGGCATGTGTCGTGAACCTTTTAACAAGCATGTCAGGAGTGTAAAACACGACACACAGCATACATAGGAGGCCTATTTCTTGTTCTGTTTTCTCTTGTTTGAAAATCAGAGGAGCCGCGTGCAGTTTCGTAGCGACCGTGTTGAGAAGCTAAACAACATTGATATTGGGCACATTGAAAGTTGATGGTACGTTGGCAACAAGCATTTATGACGTAGTTTCCTTGAACCAGCGCTCTGAAGCGCGGCAAGAAGTAGAAATCATGAGTGACGCGAAATTCGTAAGGAGAACGTTTATTTTCGTCCAGACAGAGAATTCTCTGGTCTGATGAGAACACAGAAGGCGATGCATAATTCTTCTCGTCGCAGTTTCTGCTAATGCTCTCACAATTATTTAAGCAATATTTCGCAGCCTCAACAATGTAATTAGAATGAATCAATGCATTTAAAAAATACATTTTTTTCACTCAATGGATTTTAGTCTTTGTTTTGTGGAGGGAAAATATTTTAAATGCAGATCTTCAGGTCCTGCTTGTGATTTTAGAGAAAATATTGGTATACTTGTATTTGTTAGTTTATTTATAGTTTATTTATTCAGACGCAATTGAAGTAGAAATAATATGAATTTCTGAGGATTATTATTGTTAAAATACTACATTGAAAGAAATTTAATTATTTTAGTGTGGATTGAAGAATTTGTGACAAGTTTAACGTACGGGACTAGAAGTTTGTGAAAGGTCATGAAAAGTTGATTCGTGTCAGTGTTGAAGGAAATGATTTATTGTACAATTTTAGATTTTTCTGTAATATTGAATTGCGCATAACGCAGGTACAATTTATTTTTTTATTGTTTTATTCCTTTATTTTTTGAACGTTTTCATAATTTTGATATTTGTTACTGAAGGAGAATATCAATAGGGGAAGCATCCGTAGTTCCAGCGATAGAAAAAGATTTTATATAAAACAAATTGTTAATTTTAGGGAGAATGTCGGTTTAGTCGAGGTTAAGACGTATACGTTTTCCTCAACTGCTTGTTTTACTTGTTTGTTGTGTTATTTTAAGATGAAGGGACTTTTAGGGCGCAGACTAAAATACTTTAAAAATTGTATCGGATATTGCCAAGGTTTGACTGTGTTAATGAATGCTTCGAAGATTTGGCCGACGAAGAGATCAAATAAAGAAATTGCGCCATCTTTGAGAAAACCTTGTGGGTGAGAACTACAAAACAGTATTATGTTTAAGGTATTAATTAATAAAGTCAATTTTCCGAAAAATGTTTAATTGAAATCGGAAGTGAGCAGTTATTATTCTTACAAGTCTTTCTCAACCAACTCACCTGCCCGACTACAGAGCACGTATAATGGCATAGTGAAGAAAAAACACATTACTTCTCCAGACGTATGATCATGAGTAAGATGATAGAAAACCACCTGTCGCAAATTCAGCGGTTTGGGGGCTGATAAATGTCACATTATCACTACTCGATCATCACCTTAGTGAGTATTATATTCACATCCTATGTATTGAATTTGTGTGTGTGTGTGCATTCCGTGAATCGTTTTGTTAATTTACATTTCGTATTGAGCATTCCAAACCAAGCTATTAAAAAACTATCACGCAAGGTATACTATAACTCAGAGGTATTACTATAAGCCAATTTAACTTATTCAACTGTTTTCTCAAGCTACTACATCTATACGAACATCTCTTTCCAAACTGCGCCGTCTGATTTTCTTCGCCTGTTGTTCCCACTCTCTCTGTGACGGGGCGCTCGGCGCTCGCTCTCACGGCGAGCGTGTGAAATATCGTGTGCTGAAGGGCGACATGTTCCGGCGCTTGAGCGAACGCGCGTGTGCTTTCGGCTATCGCCTCGCCGCGGCGCCACCGCCGATCGAAAAGTGTTGCTTGTCGATGACCGTCAGTTATAAATCGTTTGGAAGAGGAAATTTCGGGCCACCACATCCCGATCATGTCTAAAGAGTACACGATTGGAAATGTAGGGGAAAAATGTTTTTTTCTTCTTAAAAAGAATTAATTATTCACGGACACTTAGATTAACTTCGGGCTTTACGTAAATTTCTACCATATATTCAGGGTAATTTATAATGAACTTACGTGTTGAAATTGAAGTGAGGTAATGGGTTATAATTTATTACCTTTTAATAAATTGTAATTGTGAGTACTGAAGTACACGTACCCATGACCAAGGAAGAGAGAAAATTCACAGTCCTTTCAACGGCGCTCAGTCAATCTCGTTGGATATCCACGTCGACTTAACGCCTTTTAACACCTTTTAATATCTGATAATAAGGACACTGTGTGTTGAGTTACTTTAAAATAGTAAAGAGACTCACTTACCAGAAATTCATTAATAATTCAATTTTCTACGTCGAAATATTTATAACAATAGTACTGTCTGCAATTAATGTAGTGTTAAAGGTGGAAATCAGAATACTGACGGATGAATAAATATTCTCAGAAAAAATGTAACATTGGCATCTACTTTTTTGAGCAGATTGAAAATATCGTGCTTAGTCATTGCATGCAGACTTGTCGGACTTGAAGACATCTTCAGGTTTGATATATAACTCTGATTAAGGTGCACATACAAATTGAAACGTCAATTAAAATAATTGTAGATCACAGCGGAGACAGCAATCAACTTAGATCACTTCAGGAAAAATCTTCTCGGACTGACGTTTTAATTTACACCCTCTCATGCTGAATCATTGCGAGTAAGTGAAAGTGTAGACCCGTTCATACATGAGTTAATTTCTAAACGTTTCGTGGAAAAAACACTTCCACATATTCAGGTGTATATTGATACTTAAAATAAGCACAAATATTCATCTTTTAAAATTAGCCCCAACAGTTTTAAAACAAAACTTTCAAAAGATTTATAAATTTAAAAATCCATATAATGGTTTTAAAACGGTTGTGTTTATTTTAACCGGAAATTTTGTGGTGGTGTTTAAAAATCAATATACACTTGCAAATGTGGACGTATTTTGTACTCGTGTCGTTGTGAAGTCTTCACTCCTTCAAGGGTGGTTAAATACATATTTTTTATTCAACTGATTGTCGTTAATAATTGGAAACATTTCACCCATAATATTTATTATTAAGAAAATAATACAAACAACACATCGCTCATACTCCCAGCAAATGTTCTGTTGCTTTACGTGAAATGATTTCACAAGGCAATAATGTAATATCAAGTAATCATTAAATTATTTTGAAGTTTGAATGAATGAAGTTTTTTGTAATATCCGAATTTCACCAAAAGTATCTTTTACCGTCTTATTTGTAGTTTTCGCAAAATAGTTTTATTTGGTTTTATTAATGTCGTGAAAGGGTCAACAAAATATCACGAGAGCATTGGAAATTGAAAATTAAAGGAAGTTGTAAGGAGCCCGCGAACTTCTCAAGTGCTGTTTCAAACTCTCTAATACTGAATTCCATTTTTTTTATTTCTCTTAAATATTTTCAGTGTTCCTCTTAAACATTTTTCCACGCGAACGTCTCTCAGACATTGCATTTGCGCAAGGAATTGCTTCTTCAGCAGGTTGACAAATCTTAAACTGTTTGCCTGCCTCTTTCCTCAGAGATTCCTATGTTCCTTCGTGAATGTAAATGAGAATTTTTTTAAGAAGTAAAGTTACAATATGTTCACATCAGTTCTCGCGTTCTTATAAGAGCGAATGTAATGGGGCTGAGCCTCTTCACGTAAACTAAGGCATGAACCGAACTATTATTTCCGCATTACGTAAAAATTATTAACCTTAAGAAATTATTGTTCTGTATTGAAATCTGTGGACATTTCTGTGAAAATTTTGAAAGTTATTATCATGTGAGTGTAAGGAAGAATAATGAATCTTTTAGCATAAAAATGTGTTATTAAGCTGCAATGTATGTTTAGCAAAAATATCTCCGAAGTGAATGGGTGAGAATATATTGACTCCAACTGCATCATGTACTTATTTAAATTGACGCGTAATTAGTGTATGTAATATCCGAGAAGGTTGTGGTATGTACACGTAGGCTTCCGCGGCTCGAGTCCATTACTTCTAGGCTGTCCGGGTGACGCCGCGTCGT
>BOPP01000057.1:3088325-3106036 GCA_017312745.1 Gryllus bimaculatus
AGTTAGTACTACAGAGTTGCTGGGGGGCGAGGAGCCAGGCAGCGAAACTCTTCGGGGAAAACAAAAGGAAGTGAAGTTAAGATTCAAAAACACACCTCATGTTTGAACCGTTGAAATGACCTAGAGCTGCAATGTAAGGTATAATAATTATATTATTATTTAATTGGCTGTCCATGGCAAAGGTGCCGAAACTTCGGTCGCCATTCTGCGACCTTCCCGGCGTGTCAAGGGGCCCTTAAAGCTGTGTTCTGCTAGCGGTGGCGCTAATGCCCACCTGCGTTTCTCGTAGTGCGGGTCCGCCGCCGAACGCCGCAGCGGCGCAAACCCGCCGCACGTGGGAAGATCGCCATTTAAACCAATGCTCTGCTACGAGTCGCGGCGCTCGGAGGTGCGCAGCGGTGGTGACGTGAGAAGGAGCCCTAAGGCGACAGCGTGGCCACTAAGGGCGCCTTCACACATCACCACAGTGGCGCGCTTCCGATAAGTAGCGCCCGTGGAAGGGGGTGGGTTCTGCAGGGGTAGGTTTCGCCAACCCTCCGGCGACGTCGAACAAAGGGACCGCAGCAGGTAAAACGCAGCGACCGGCCGCACAGTGGGAAGCCCACCATTTAAAACTGTGTTCTGCTAGCGGTGGCGTGTACGCCCTCCTCCGCTTCGCGTAGCGTGAGTTCTCCTCCGATAGCCGGAGCAGCGCACGCCCGCTGCACGTGGGGTGATCTCCATTTAAACCAATGCTCTGCTACGAGCCGAGGCGCTTGGAAGCGCACCGCTGTCGCAACGTGGGAAGGGGCACTTAGTGCGCCTTCCCGCGCCGCCACGGCAGCGCACGTCCGTCAAGCGGCAGGGCTCTTCGCCGACCCTCCGGCGACGTCGAACAAAGGGACCGCAGCAGGTAGAACGCAGCGACCGGCGGGACAGTGGGAAGACTATCATTTGAAGCTGTGTTCTGCTAGCGGTGGCGCGTACGCCTTCCTCCGCTTCGCGTAGCGAGTTCTCCGCCAGCCCGCTCCGCACGCCCGCTGCACGTGGGAAGGTCTCCATTTAAACCAATGCTCTGCCACGAGCCGCGGTGCTCGGAAGCGCGCTGCGGTGGCGGCGTGTGACGGGGCCCAAAGACCGCCTCGGGTGGGGCGCGGGAGTTCTAGCTACACCACTGGTTAGTACTTGGAGCCGCGCCGCAGGCAAATGCCATCTGGTGCGGAGGAAATCCCGCATGTGGGGCGCTCTACGTAGGTGGCGATGACGGCAAAAGACAACAGCGGATTCTGAGTGGTTGTTGCTTCTTCCAACATTGCGCGAGATCGACACTTATGGTAATCATCTTTCTGGGACCCGAGATTTGGATGTCAGAGGTTACCCAAGACACATTGAAACCATTTCGTTCATGATATGTTAGAGTCAGCAGGAACCTCTAATACGCGCTATTGAGTACATACTTAATATGACTACGGAAAGTTTGTAGTATTTTGTATCTATTTGTTTTCGAAAACTTGGGTTTCGTTTGTGTTTGAGGTGTTTGAGGTCTACTGGTGAAGAAATGGACATTCAAAAAACAATACAAATTACATAATTATTTGGTTCTAATGTTACATAGCTCTAGGCTAATGGCCGTACTATTAAACTAGTGGGGCAACAACAAAAAAACCCCATACTTCCTCATAGTTTTATTTTACTATTAATTACTATAGTAGTAATAATCTTCTAGAACTAAACAGTTCTTGCGTCTTTGGGTCGTTAATGTTTATTAAATTAGCAACAATTCGGTCGGATTTTTGGACCTTACTCAAGGATATATCACACAAAACACACAAAACTGCGCAACATGAAACCCAAATAGATAAATAGATTATTTTAAAAAGTGCTCGTTCTTCAAAACCAATTTTACAAGACAGAACGTATCAAAAACTAATTATTTCTCACGGCTGTGAAGTTTCGAGAATGCTATTATGAAAAAAATAATTTACACGCGCTTCTCTTAAGAACTGAACTTATCTATTTCATGCATCCAAATCAATTCTTCAGTCCTTCAAGGCTGAAAATTTGCTCTGATGTCTTCAAAGAATAGCTGTTCCTTCTTGCAGAATATGTTCCTTCTGAATTGCAATATTACGCAAAAGAGAGTTTGTTCTTTCTTTTCCTGTTTTTCTTTTTGCATTTCAGACAAGAAAAGCTTCTTTCCGACGTTGTAAAGCGACGCTTTCTTACAGGCGCTGTAGTTGAGAAAAAGGTCATAAGGAAAGAAAACCGTTTGTAAGCGACCGTAAAAATATCCTGATCCTCAGGAACCAACATTTTGAACATCTTTTCTGTGGAAATGTCCACACTTTTCATCGGCTAATAACATATGGAGTTCCTGTCTTAAGTGATGTGTTTTGACGAAGACAGATACAAAGAAGTTTTGCATATTTTCAACTCCACTAGAAATAATGCATGTTTTGTATTCTTCAAATTTTCAGCAAGGCAAACAAATTGACTTTTTCACAACCGCAATATCTCACATCCATTTCCATAAAAAATTTGATTCAAAATATCATACAACGCTCGATAAATCTAATCACAATCATATCCAGAAACAGTTATACTCGCGTATGAGGTGCATATTGATGCTTTTTTTAAGACAGTATGAAAATTCGGTTCCTTCCTTCTGTTTCTTATTATATCACAAGTATACCTTACTTTTCATATACAGTAATTTCATCCAGTGTAATGGACAGACGGAAAAGAAGGACGCTGTTATCGCGGGTGATATCTCTGACTTATCGTGGTAATCACTGAGATAAGTCTCACCTTGAAGTTGGAGTGGTCAGCAAGAGATGCCTTCTTCCCTTCAAGCTAACTTCAAGAGCTGGCGTTGGCCGACGTGGTTAGTGGCGCTCTCTTCGGCGACTTTGTGAGTTTTCAGAGCCTAGTAAAGTCCCACGCGCGTTCCAATCAAACTATTTGCTAGGTTTCTCTTAAAACCAACTTCGGAAAAGAAATTTAAAATGTAATTATTTTATAAATAATCGAAATGTCTCTTCACCTTCTTCTGTAGAATATTTTCGTTCTCTATTCCAAATCATTTAATGACATGTCATAAATGATGAAATAACTATCACTAAATTAATAACTAATCATGTAATATTAAAACTAATACACTGATGACACTAATGTCATTCAATAGTCAATTAGTTATTATTTATTTGAATTCCATTGAATAATTTTCTCTTTTAACAAATAATTGAAAATTTGCCTCGTCCCTTATCATGGTAACCTTTTCACATTTGAAGTATTTCGTCACCATGCTACATTCGTAATCGTTTTGCTACACCTAACATGGTTAAACACACACAAATTTTACACTAACGTCAAGTACCCTTGTGCAACCAAGAGCCTTTGTGCAATAAATACACACAACAACACTTTGGAGCTGTAATAATGTATATGTTTAATGAAATTTAAGTATTTTTTAAATTCGTTTTGAATCGGGAGCTTTGGAATGCCACCTCTAAAGTAGAGAAATGAGCAGGATCCGAGAGACTCTTCCGTTCTATGGTGCTGCCTTCTTGCAATTCCTTGACGTATTCTTGATTCAAGAGAGATTACCATTTCGGTTTCCTAGGCACCATTGGAAACCTGATGGTGGATTTCTAAATCTACGTGATAGATTTAGAAAATGTTACCTTTCAACTTAGTACTTCTAATAGGGTTTCTAGGTGTCCACTTTTTGAGCGGATAGTCCGCTTTTTCCACACTATGTTCACTATTTTTCTCATAAAATAGTGGACATTTTTTAATTTAAAAGTTTGATGATAAAATGGTACGTAATCTAAAGCTGTACAGTCTAAGAGAATAAGGATATGAGAATCGCGTTTTGTCTTTTTTTCATAAGGTGGAATGAGAAAATATCGATTATCCATTAAAATTGATTCTCCGAATAAAATATTAATCATACTAAATTGTTTCACAAGACAGTTAACAAAAACAAAATTATTAACATACTATTTTTATTAATTTGTATTTACATATTATTTTTATATTTATCAACGTTATACTGGCAGTAAGTAAATATTACAAAGAATTGATCAAAGCTGAGCAGTCAAATAAAAAATGCACATGACAACAATGTATAATGTAAATGTAATTTAATATTTTATTTATTATTATAATATATTTGATGTTTTGAGTATTAAATAGGTTTCAAGTGATTATTTTAATGTGTTGAAATGTTGGTAAGAAAATACATAATTTAATTGTAATTTTTTAAAATTCTTACTCACCCCCCCTCACTTGTCCGCTTTTTTTGGAAGCAGACCTGGCACACCCTAACTTCTATAAACTATGTTGAATTTAATTAGTTCTACAACCTTTGATTCCTACATTTTTATTCATATAAATAATTTGTCGAACTACCATTGTGATCCATTTGTGCTACTAATCTGCCTCTCATTGAGAATCCTCTCAGTTACCGCACTATTTCCTCAGAAAAAAGGCACTTGAAAAACTTGAAGTATCAAGTTTTTTGTCAGTACAATATTAGTACAATTCATTGCATTATGATAATAATTAATAATTCAACCAAATTATAGTTTGTAAATGAATACGTTACACTACATTGGAACGTCTTTTTTATATATTACGAACTTTAAGATCTTGTAGTTCTACTCACAATGTAAACAATATTTCGTACCGGCTTCATGATTTAAAACTGCCCTTTAAATATTTCTATTTCTTATACGTTATTTAAGGTTTTAGAAAATGTGTGTATCCAAAAGGACTCCAGAAATATTTATTACTACGACATAAGAGCTATTTTCCCCATCATTCAGTCCTTAGTACGGTTAGAATTTTGTTGACGCTCGTCAATCAAGCAAACAGAAACTTCCCCTTGTCTCCTGCGACAAGAGAATCGTCCTTTTACTTTCGAAACGCCGCAAATGCAACTCATTTCTCCGCCAGGAGACATAAGAAAGTGATGAAACCGAAAGGAAGAGGGGCGCATTCCTGTCTCCTTCCCGTGGCACGAGCGGCTTGTTTGAACGCTCGGGTAACGGGGCGCCATATTCCCGAGTCCGGCTCGACGTCGTGGCCTCCGGCGGCAACAAACGACAGACGCCCCTCGCGTCCTTCCTGCGCGGGTAGAAAGCGCCGGGAGGCTCCTGAAACGGGACTGCCACTCGCGTGCTGGCCTGGGCATCCCGGGTTTTGTAATTAACCTGTTGTTGCTACAGTGCAGCAAGTGATCATGAGTAGATGAGGAAGACCGAGTTATATCATTAACTGCCAGAAATATAAAAGAACATAATTTTCAAAACATTTATTACTTTAGTGTCCATTAAACGTAGTTCAGGGTAAGGTCACCAGCATTTTAATAACTAAAATGTCGGATGTTACTCTTTTTCTGCTAGTAATTTGTATTGAATATTACATAACTCGCTACATAGTAGTGAATTAACGATAATAGGGGTTATGTAAACTTTCCCTACACTAAATATGCAACAGACACGACTGTTTTTTTATTGAAAAGAATGATTTTATTTTATAAAAAAATCCATGTAGATGTTGAATGTCGCAAGTTTATTCAATTGGTTGAAAAAACAGCTTCACTGAAAATTTCGCTGCTCAGTGGAGCACATAAATAAAAGAGATTCACAAAGAGAAGAAATCGATGTCAATGAAGTACTCTGATTTGTTTGTTGGTTGTTTAGTCATTTAGTTCTTCTAAAACCAAAAGTAAACGTCTTAAGTTGATTTAAGACAACAGTAGCAACAACAGTATATATGATTAGTCATAAGAAGCAAATGTCGCAAATATTAGACCTTATCGCTCACAGGCTGCAATAGTGGCACAAATTTTAAAAAAAAATAGTTAATTAATTCCCAAGAATTGCAGAATGACCTACCTTTCAGCAGCAACAACAGCATATCTTTCAGTGCAGTATTCTTCCAACACATAGTAGAAGTGTGAATGTAAGGATGATGGATGCATTTCAATACATGGTGAAAACTTCAAACTAATTTATCGCAACACCTAGTTTCTCGAGTTATGCTTCTATTTCAGCCTACAAACGATATAGTAAAATGTTAATTATATTTTAAAGTGATTAAGAAGAAAATTTAAGCATTTTTTAGTTCATTTAATTTATCTCTTGTGATGTGAATGTTAAAATATAATTTTTTAACAGAGACATATGTTTTTCAAAAATTGTTAATGTGAAATTGGTTTTCATAAATTGTAAGAACTTTAAATGCGTTCATTCATCAAGAAATAATCCAGTGATTTACTTTTTTCAAAGCTTCCAAAGAATTTCAGCAGCAAGTTTGCTGTTAAAAAGTAGAAATTTACGGCAATGTTTTGTACACTACTTGTTGGAACATAGGTTATAATGACCTGATATCGATGATTATCACATAAATTCAAGTAAACCAACTCTTTACAGAGTCAACTTTCGAATTAACCTGATACTTTAATGTTGTGGAGTTATTGTCTGTCCGTGAACAACGCTAGCGCCAGAAACGGATATTACGATATTTAGAGGTACTTTAGATGAAGCATCAACATTTTCAAAATTTTCTCAAAAACGGCTCAGAGGTTTTTTAAGTTATCTTCGTCTTCGGATAGCGTAAAGGACGTTTAAAAGAATGACGTAGATCTCATTTTCGTTGACGTCTCTGTTTTTTCCGAAAATATTTCGAACTTCAAAATATTTGTCTTCTTCCTACCACTACAATATATATTTATTATTAGATTAATAGATAGATATTTTCCTTAATAAAATTGGATTTGAAATAGAGACCTTCAAATAAGGTTAGTTAAAATTTCACGAAAATATCAGTAGTTTTTGCGTAATTTTGCGTTAAATTTCGAAAATTATGAAACAATTTATTTTCTCAAAAACAGCTGCATATTTTTAAATTTAAATTTCTACTCGTATATATATATATATATCCAAGGTCGTCGCTTGAAAGAATAGCGCAGGTCTCATTTTCGTTGAACTCTCTGAATTTTCGAAAATGGCAAGAGTTAGAATTATGCGAGAAAGTGTGTGCTGTTGTCTTACCGCTGGTTGAGAATTATTTCTATCACCTAAGAAGTAATCAGTAGTCTGAACAAAATGAAACATTTGAAGAAAAAAATGACTCTTTTGGAATTCACCTTAGCAGTTTTAATTTGCATTTCTATTCAAATAAAGTAATATAGCACAGATTAAGCCATTCATTTGATGCGCTGTAGATATTCGACAGGTATGATAAAATGTAGATAAAAACGTTATTACTGGATGTAAACAAACCCCATGTTGAACAAAATCTTCATACTCGGGTTGTTCGAATTATTAATTGCTGCATCACCCTCGAATATACAAATTTTCCTAACATGAGTCTAAATAACGGAGAAATATTAATGTATTCTACATTCAATTTAACGCACGAAACACACACACTATTACACTTACAGTGAAGTTATTTAAGAAACCGCCTATTTCAAAATATCAGTTACAATAATTTAAATTCATATTAAAATGAAACGTCTATTTCTGAAGTAATGACTAATATGACTAAAATCTCAATTGCATTCTATATAATTATCTTATCACTATTCGAGGACTGGGCAATTTTAAAATATAGTGATATATTTTATATTTAAATATTATTATTATTAATAATGTTTTTAAAATAGACCTTCGTTTACCTTTATTGTAAAATCTGAGATGTATACCTGAAATTGTTTTTTAACTGAACACACTCAATGCCATCATACACCCTTACATCACTTTTAAACTTGACTAATGTAATTGGCCGTAAGTGTTCAGTATACCACGGAATAACTCTTTCTACTAGGGACAGTAAGTGCTCTTAATCTGTTCAAGGTCGAAGCAGCAAGTCTGTTCTTCAAGAGGCGGGAGTGGATTGCCATCTCGATGCTTCGCTCCACCTCTTATAAAACCGCAAAATTATCTTCATCTGAAAAATTCATGACCGACTTTGCATATAAATCCCTCCCTCGTAAGAACCACTCTATAAAGCTTTGGCAACGAGCAATAGCCCGGATTATCTGTAGGGAGACTCACGATGCATAGTTGCATTAAGAAGGTGCTTTCGGGAGATTTTCAAACTAGCGGCTAGAAGATAAAATGCATAAGAGCAAGAAATGTCTAAATAAATGGCTGGAATGGTGAGGGAAAACAACGAGAGAAGTAAGATGAAAGGTTATCTTAAACAACATTTAAGAGAAAATATAAAATTATTTTACTTTTTCTTGTAAGGAGTTATGTAATGCTGCAAAAACCCAATGTCGAAATTTTAATACCCTAAAATACACGTTTTTAAAATCCCTCATAGCACCGAGAGAGCGTTTTCAAAACCTCTGCCTATCTATCTGTCTTTCCATGAACATCACTGGAGGATGTACTGTATATTTTCCCAAAATAATTGCCGAACGATTTAACAAAACTCAAATAAAGAAAGAAGATATTATATATACAAACCTCCGAATTAAAAAAATTAAATTATTGCAAAGTGTGCCATTAAACTTTAAGTCGGAAGGCTGTAATGAATTACATCAAATTAGTCCTTAATCATTTACATCAAATATGACACTTTTCTTATTTTGAAAAGACTGTATAACCGCAGGTCGCTCTGCAATGGTTGCAAGGTAGATGTTTGAATCTTTCTACCCCCAAATTCTTCTCTAGGATTTGCCGCACTGTTCCCAATTGAAGATTATTATACCATCATTACAACATTTAAACGACGAATAAAAGCACATCAGCTTCCTAGGCAGGTGAGGTAGTTCTTTTTTTTTTCAATTTTTTAAAACTTCGTTTAAGGTCGCATCATCAGCTAGATCATTAGCGACCACTATACATTAACGATATGGTTAACAGTATGATGTGATATGGTGATGGTAAGGGGTGAAACGATGAACACAAACAAATTCAACCATGCCCGAGACGGGATTCGAACTCGAGAACCTCTAGTCCGCGATCGCTACAGCACTACGGCCTTAATAAAATAGTGAACCGGGGAGAGAGGATCTTAGAATAATAATTATACATTTTCTTTATTATATAAAACACAGGCAATTGTGAAGTTGAGCTTTGTTTTTGCATAAAATGGAATAAATATTTCATACATTAATTTAAAATCTTCAAATGAACTTGTTTGCGTGCATTATGGCCAGCACTCATCAGGAGGTCGTTAAAGTAGTAAATGCATCTAAGGCATTTATGAAACATACTTTCAGCTCACGTTTGCATTTCAACAAAGACATTCGTATTACGAATAATTACCAAAGTAAGACAACTGCGTGGACCATCGCAATAGCCAGGATTGGTATCAGAGTAAAGTCAGCTCTAATCGAGATTAAAAACTTGTCATAATAAACAGAGAAATAATAAGTAATGAAATAATTCAAAGAGAGAGGAAAGCTCTAGCAGCTTACCTACCAAACTATAGAGAAACCTTTCACTTGGAAGTACGGAAGGAAAGTATTCTTACTCTGAGAAGCGCCTACTCAATAAATGAGGTAAGAGAATAAAATGGATGCCGAGCAATGTTGCATTTGACCCACTCTACAAAATGTATCCCCGATACGAAAAAGATAAATTCCATTTAATCTTTTTCGACTTCTTGAGTTTTATCTCATGAATGTTCTAAGCGATTGTGAAAGTAAAAAAAAGTAGGTTTTCTAAAAGAGATCGTATTTCTGACGTGTAAGAAAAATAATGCAACTTGAATTGCTTTTCTAAAGAATTGTCATGCAAAGTTTCTCAAATGCAAGTTTTCCATGTGTCCTTGGCGACATGTTGGCTTGCTCTACCTTCTCACTTTAGTTATTTTAATATATTCGTTTTTCGATGACGCTTCAGTCCATTTCTAGGACTTGCCCAGTCATCCGGGATATGACATTCGATTGACACATTATTATTTAATGTTTACGGGTGCATCAATTGCTATTGTCATTAAACCCGTAAAGGTAGTGCATGTTTTATCTCGGGAGGTGAAGGCCCATAGGAAAGTGAAATCCTGCGTCGATTAACACGCACTTCCTCTTCCATGTATCTCCCTCTGCAGGACTCCGCCCGTGCCGGGACAAGCTGTAAGCTCCCGACTTGTGTGGCAGTAAAAATGTAAGTGGACGGACAAAAGATGTGAGGTTAGAACAAGGAAGAGGAAGGAAAGATCGCACACCGTTCGTTAGGGTACTACCCTAGAATTCGCCTGCTATTGATCGGAGAAACCAACGAAAAGCTGCCGATCAGAGCAATCGGCCACTAGAGTGTGTCTGAATTCGATCCAGCTATGTAGCTAGTGTGGATAATTTGTCACCGACGGGACTCGAACCCTTTACCTTCGCAGTCAGAGACACTGCTGAGCCTTCTCTTCCGGAGTCGCTTGGCGCCGAGAATGAGGGTACAGAAAAAATTAGGAAGGAAAGTTTACAAGCGGTCCGCAGACCAGAGTTCAATGAATTGCTCCGGAATTCGCCTAAAATTTATCGGCAGCAATTTCAGGAACGACCGATCAGAGCAAGTCGGCGCCTAAAATGCTCATCCTCGCAGAGATCGGCTCCCGCGCCAGCTGTTTAGCCCCAATCCGCCTCCCTCGGCGTTCAGACCAACGACATTCCAGTCCAAGAATAAATGTACAATATATGAATTGGTGACAAGGCTCATGCCTTTGGATCTGCTCTTCCGTCTGAAAAGTTTATTACAATACGCAATAAATAGGAGATGATTCAATAAAATATGTACGCAATTAAGGGAAAGCGTTTTTCACAAGTGCGACGGAAGTAAAATGTAGTATTTACAGCATTTACTGAATACGTTTATTAACTTCAAATTAGTGCTGAATTTTAAATTAATCATAAATATATCGAGTGCTTACATTTGAATACGCTTTGAGATGTTCCCCAAATTTATTGAATTTTACCAGTTTCTGTAACTCAGAAAGCGAGGTGTAAGGAAGAATTGGAAATAAGGCGTTTAACGCAACGGGATGTTAGTAAGTACCACTGCATATTACAAATGGATTTTGAAGAAACCAAAATAATGCGTAGGGTGAATTCTCAAGATTTTTTTTTACTAATTTCACTCAAAGAAAGCAAAATAAACTTAGTACTTTCCTACAATACTCTGCAAAGATTTAGATTTCTGATCTGCAACCATGAATATCATACTTCAACTTATCCTTTGCCTCGAATTAAAACTCCATTAAAAGAAATGTCAAAAAAATTAATATTTTAGAAAAATGAAAAAAAGTATACTTATTCCCTGTAATAAGACAGTAAACAACTGAGAAGTTAATTTGCATTTTAATTTAAAAATGCATTATAAATTACTGTAAAATAATTGCCTCCTCGGAAATTAGTTTGTATTTTAATTTAAAAATTCATTATAAATTACTATAAAATAATTATTTATTATTCCATGTTTTTGTTCAAAACCTTGAAAGACCAAAATGATCGAGCAAGGATTAAACTAAAAAAAATTGAAAAGTTACAAATAATCCCGTGTAAGTTGCTATGTTACTTCCCATCATAACGCAACATCTCTAAAATTCTATAAATTAAATGGTCCTCGAAGTAAATGTTCAGAGAAACAATATTAGTGGCTTCTTTGCGTCTTACTCCATCGTGTTAAATGCGAAATTTCGAAACTATTTTTTAAATTAGTTCACATTTGGCCATTGTATTCTGTATTGCTTATAAGTGAGCGGGGTAAGTGTAATGAGCACTAGAGTTGTAATTACCCTGCATAATGCACAGTTATGATGTCGCCCAAGACCATCTTCGAAAATTGTGACGGGACTTGTGAGAGCGTAGGCTTCTGCGGCCGGAGTCAGTATTTACTAGGCTCAGTATCAGTGGAGTCAGTACCGGAGACAGTATTTGCTAGGCATTACGCCCTGAGGAAGGTCGCAGAATGGCGACCGAAACGTCGGCACCTTCGCCATGGACGCGGCGTCACCCGGACAGCCTAGTAATTTTTTTTATTTTTATTATTCTGTTTATTTACAATCTGTTTTCTTAACAAACATTCAGTAAATGTGTTAATTATGCATTAATTGAAGCTAGAGTACATCGTCATGTGGTTGTTTGAAGCGGAATGGTAATTCCAGAATATGGTATCTTTTCAGTCGGTGTACTTCCTCGCTATTATCCAATAGATTGATGGCTGATGGATTTGGATGTTTGGTTAACCGCTCTTGGTAGGTGGTGCTATGCTGAGTGATTTCAAAGCCTAGTAAATTGTGACGGGACTTGTGCTCATCCAAGGCTGTCAAGGGAAGGTAATGAGAGGATAAATAGCTTTAGTTCACCGAGTTCTGAAATGCATTTTTGGGCAACCGGTCGCGGGTAATTTTCGGGAGTAATTTGTTCATAATTACTCAATAATTTGTGGTTTCGGAGTCAAATAAGATTACACAACGAGTTTGATCGGGTTCTGGTATTGGACAAGACAAGTATGATTGGCACTTTTCAAGGTACTTTACGAATGGAATATGCCTTAAATTTAAACTGCTTCATTGAATAGAAAGATTAAAGTACATTTGGTTGATTCAGAGGATAAACAGCTCTTTTCTATATTTTTCTCAAATAGAGCGAAGTACGCTTATAAAATGACGCAGGTGCTATTTTTACTGAAGACTTTGAATTTTTGAAAATTGCAAAAGTTAGAAACAATGCGAGAAAGTATGTGCTGACATACCTCCATCAGTTAAACTTGTCTACTCAGTTAGGAAACATATTTCAAGTTCGGGTGTTAAAGAGGACTACAAAAAAATCCTTTGAACTACAAATAAACAAGCCAAACCCCCAAAACGTTTATCTACTATGAAGGTAGCCGCAGCTTTGAAAGGCTGTCGACTATCAATTAATAAAATATTGAAACGTAGGCTTCTACGACCGACATGTATACAAAAGTGGCTGTTCGAGAGTTCATCTTCCTCATTTCGCCCTGAGGAAGGTCGCCGTATGACGGTGACACGCTGACAAATATGCCTGGGATGCGGCATTTCCCGGAGAACCACTTTTGTATAAAATATCTTTTTGGGACCATTAAATATCAAATATGAATCCAGTTTTTTTGTCAAACATCTCTCGATCCATGGAGCGCTTATTTTTCCATGTACTGTAAAGTGTACACGCGTTTTTCAACAATAATATCAAAACACAAAGCCATGAAATAGTAAGGAAAAGCGATGGTTTCAGTAGCATCTGTGTCTGCTAGAACGCAAATGAATTGACGGTACCAAAACAGGAAAAACACGTTCAGCTGCTTGTTAGTTTCAAGCCGAGAATCTATGAATCGCAAGTGGAAACCAATACGTAACTTCTAAGCCAATGTGAAGTCTGGGGAGTGTCGGGTTACTGAACGCTGGTGCAATGCCGGACCGAGGAGGCTATCGCAAGTTTCCCGAGATAAATCTGGCAGCGCTACCGGCGCGGCCAGAGCACAACGCAAGCTTCCGACGCCCTATTCTATGCAAATGGGCGAACGCAACGCGCTCTGCCGGCTCCCGCGCCCCTCCTGGCCCCGCTCATTGGCTTCGGCATCGGCTTCCCGGCAGCGGCAGCAGGTTAGCATTCCGCGATTCATCCAACGCCAACGCGCCTCAAGCTCACGAACGGTGGGCCCTTGATGGAATATATATGTGTGTGTGTATATATATATGTATATGTATATATGTATATATGTATATATGTATATATGTATATATGTATATATGTATATATGTGTATATATATACACACATACATACATGTGTCCGGGGAGGGAACGACAAAACTTCCCAAATAAGTTCTTAAGTCAATTTTAAGCATATTCTGTCTAATAACTACGTGGATATTTCGAATTAATGAGCCGCAATAAGCACTCAAAAGTTGGCTTTAAAAATTGATTTCCGGACAAACATTTACATTACAGAAGCTTAGAAACACTCCAGAAACATGAAAATTGTTTATTATTTACAAAAGACGTTAGTGTACTTCTTCGTAAAGAAAAATTTACCCAGAAATAAAAAAGCTAACGAATTGTGTTAAATATATTAACTTCTTTTGTTAATAATAAACAATTTACATGTTTCTGATGAGTTTCTATGCTTCTGCAATTTAAATTATTGCCTAGAAATCATTTTTTTTAAAATCAACTTTTGTGTAATTATTGCGGTTTTACCATTCGAAAAATCCCTGTAGTTTATTTGCTTAAAATTGTCTTATGAGCTTATTTGCGAAGTTTGCACGTTTCCTCCCCGAACATTCTGTATGTAAAGAATAATTCACGTTACTTATGTACCTCCTGCAAGTTTAGAACGATTGAGTTCTTGCAATGCAGTTTTCACAGATGTGGACGAGGGAACGGAGCTAACAAATTGATACTGACCTTCATGTCTGTTTTATCTCTTTACGAGATATTGAATTACATTTCTTTTCTTCAAATGGAACTATACATATACGTTTAGTCTGCCATGACGAGTGTAAAAAAGCGAATCCAATGATATACATATTGTCATTTAATAGACGATTTTTTTTAGTAGTTTTGATTTTTTTGCGACTCGTGTTTAACGGATGTTTTGAATAGAAAAGCACGGTATATGTACGTATTTATACAGTAGCGCAGCACCGTGTTAAATGCTGTATGACGACGTGATGGTCAGCGACTCTAGCGATCGGTGCGGCGATGAAGGAAAAATAAACCATCTTACAATTCGTAATACGAAATCGTTCTGCTAAATCTAACCAAAAAGTAAGTGTCAACTAATAAGATCGTTAATCCCGTAAGTGTAGTACATGTTTTATTGTGGTGGTGGTGGTGGTGGGGGGGGGAGGTGGCAGTGATATTCCCCGCTGGATGGCGAGATCAGGCGCCGACCTATCGGCAGCTAATGGGACTTCTTTGACCAGGGATCTTCGACCAGCGAGGCATAGCCGCAGCCGGAACAAGCTCCCGACCGGTCTCACAGCATGTGTGGTAGTGTAGTGCACGTTAGTGTAGCACCGAATCTGTAATTTTCCGTGGTTTCTCCGATCAACCCCAAGCGAATGCCGGAGCAGTGCCCTAACAAACGGGACACGGACCGCGCGCTATCTTTCCTTTCTATTCTTTACCCTATCCTCACCTCTCTACACACACTAGCATGCACTGAACTACCACACATGTCGGAAGACAGGTCGAGAGGTTAGAGTCTGTCCCCGACTGGGGCGGAGCCCACGTTTGTGGGAGATAACTGGTTGGGGAAAACCCCGCTATCCATCATGTAGGTCGACGCTGGATCTCACTATACAGCACGATATCACCGCCATCTCCCGAGGAAAACTCACGCACTACACTTACGGGAGTGAGCACCTTAGCAGTGGACATGCCCGAAATCCCTAATCAATCATTTCCACCCTGGCTACTGATGACATTTGGGCGCACTGTACTCCGCCTGCTATGCGCATGCGCACCCACGGATCGCGGCGGGGGCGGAGGGCGTCTATCTTCCGCCCACCTCGTTACAAGACTTCGCTCCTCGGACACTCACCGGGTAGCAGGTGCGCCTTCCAACAGACGCGTAAACTCTCCCCAGCCCAGACATCGCAATGAGCCGACGACGCGGTTTGCATATGGAGAACCCCGGGCTCTTAATGAGTTTAGAAATGCAGCTTTAACGAGAATTACAAATCATGGTGGGATACTATCCTTCCGACTTCTCCAAGTGAATTAAGAGAGGACTCTTAAGAATCTTCTTTGAAGGTCTCATTCAATTAACGATTTAGATAAAGGGGCATTGAAAAGATATCTTGGGAATGATAAAGAAACCAGATCTACGAGTAATTTAAAATTGAGATAGACATTTCGTAGTACAAAAAGGTTGAAAATTCGAGAGATTTCAATATAAAGAAGAAGAGGAAGTGGCGACATTTACTTAGTTTTATGAAAAGTGAAGAAAAAAGGTACGAATTCATAGTAAATGATATTAATCACAAGATGGCTGTAGTCTAATAAAACCCCCGCTGTTCGTATATGAAGAAATGTATAAGGGTAATAAAGAATGCGATGAAGGAAGTAATTAAAACGAATGTCATTGTTACCCCAAGATATTACATTACCTTTTCATTCAATAGAAAATTTACAAATCTCCGTTACATAGACTTCCATTATATGCTAGTAGTAAAAAAGCGGACATATCCTCTTTGTTTCTGAAATAATTAATTACATTCACTATGATTTCACAGAATAATGAGATAAGTCATTGAAGTTGAAACATGTTTTAAGGTTTCATAGGGCTATATGGTTTATATAATATTTTTTGCAATGTTTTGTGCTTATACAGCGGCAGTATTTCACAGCTTTTATTTAAAATTTTAACCAATGACCAATCCTGACGCTTGATGCAGTTAACGTTGCTAAGGGAGACTGATTGGCTAATATTTCTTGAAAATTCATCTAGTAAATTGTTAAAATTAACATGCTCATTAGTCAGAATTGAAACAATAATTGATAAACCGTTATTTGTCATGCTAAGTCTATTACGAAAGACGCAGATATCAAAAAACTTTAGACAGTTCTGTATCCTATGGTCGCGTCACATACGGATGAAAAGTACTCATAATATACCTGACTTCTGATGTGACCTAGCGTTTTGATAAACATTGATGTTTCAAAATTAAAACATTAATGCTAATAACGAATCGCCCTAAAACCATTGATTTTTAACGGCTTTTTGTCATGGTTCCTTTGTTATTTGAAAATAATACATCCATAGAAAATTGAAGCAAAACACATCGATGTAAAACATAAATTTTCATGAATCGATTTTTTTTAACATCGATGTTTGGATAATTTTTTAAAAATCGAGATACTACTGTAGATTTCTACAAAAAACAAAACAAAGAATAATTAATTTTCACAACAGACGACTATGAGCTGAATCAAGTTGCCTAAATTATATCCAAAAAATATTCTACCATTCAATGAAATAACCATCGAAATTGGTTTAGCCGCTTCCTAGATTAGTCCGGGCAACAACACAGCCAAAACTATTGTAAAAACAATTAAATGAGCTTTTACATCATATAAACAACCAAATAAATTTGTTAAAAAATCAGGAATTGTACAATTACTGGCTTACTTCAATCTCTATATCAATATTTTATCAATATAGAAGAAAATTACGTGCAAGGGCAGGAAGCATGAAATGCTTATGCTAAATAGACAATCCTTCAACTAGGAAGGGTAAATGCATTATCACACCGGCTTCGTTGACGTAGTGACCTCATAAACAGCATTTTCATATTTACGTGACAGCATTCCTATCTGTCGCCTATTTCACCTTCCGCCAGAATGCGCCACCGACGAAACAAAAGAACGGTGTCGCCCGAGCCCGGGCGACGGCACTCCGACCCGACCACACAACTCGCCCCACAGCCTCATCAAAAATCCCGGCTATCCTGTGGGGCGCTGGAAACATAGGCTCCGTTATTTATGGAAATCGCCCCCTGTCGCCCGCCTGCGCGCACGCACGGTAGCCCGGTAATGGCCCCACTTCACCGGCGGACGACAATATTTTACGAGCGCCACTCCTCGGAAGCAGACCGAGAAAAGTCGACCTTCCCCAAACATGGAAGGCGCGAACTCGAGCATGCGTCGCGTCGCGTCGCGTCGCGTCGCGTCGCGTGGCGTCGCGTCGCGTGGCGTCGCGTCGCGTCGCGTCGCGTCGCGTCGCGTCGCGTCGTGTCGCGTCGCGTC
>BOPP01000057.1:3117081-3141756 GCA_017312745.1 Gryllus bimaculatus
CGCCTCGCCTCCGCCTCCGGCCTCCACTCGCCTCGCACCGCCTCCGCCTCCGCCTCCGCCTCGCGCGCCCCGCTCCGCCTCCCGCCTCCGCCTTTCCGCTCCGCCTCCGCCTCCGCCTCCGCCTCCGCCTCCACCTCCACACTCCACCTCCGCCACCGCCGGACATATGGGCGGGCCGCTATCGCCACACGCCAACACCACCACCGCCGCTGCCCTCGCCCTCGACCGTGCCTCCGCCTCCGCCTCCGCCTCGACCTTCGGCTCGCCTCGCCTCACGCTCCACCTCCGCCTGCCGCCACCGACCGACATAGGGCGGTCCGCCGGTTCGCCCACCGCCAACATCCACCACCGCCGCCGCCCCGCCCCCCCCACACCCGCGCCCCGCCCCCGTCCCGCCACCGCCTCGCCCCTGCCGCACCCCGCCTCGCCCGCCCCACCCGCCCCGTCCTGCCACCGCTCCACCAACACCGCCTGCAGCCCCGCCCTCACTCCCGCCCCACCCATTGCCCCCGCACCACCCACGCCCGCCACACCACCGCCACGCTGCCACAACAGTGCCACCGCCGCCGCCCGCCCGTCTCGCCCACCGCCACGTCGTCACGCCGTTCGCACCATACCAACCTCCACACTTACCACCTCCACCGCCACACACCGGCTTACCGCACCGCCGGCCGCCGCAGCCATAACCGAGCGTTCGGGGGTGCGCGGGTGGCTGCGGCGCCGCAGGCGGACCACCCGACCGAGATAAGGACGGCACGCGGACCCGCACCTGAGCCTCCGCCAGGCTTCATCGGATCTTCGGAGCCGGAGTCCCGAGGGGCCGTTTCTTCGCCTTGCGGGGTCGGAAGTTACTTCGAAAACTTTGCCATTTGGAACATGAGCTTTCTGCCTCGTTAAGCAAATGTTTGAAGGCCAATTGCGTCGTGTACACTTAAGTTCGCGGCTCGATCTAAAATTCTCATCCTCCCAGCAACGCCGCGGCGTCTTCCCGGATAGCCGAGATTTAAACTGTGTCGTGGTAATTAATTGTTTTCAACCATCGGCAGAGGTCACTGAACATCACCTGAGTTTGAGCCCCGGACGGTTGCAAATGTTCATTTTAAGCTATATAGGCAGGTCGAATTAAGACATTATCTGGTGGGAGATTCTAGAGGGACGTCTCTGACGGCAGTGGCCCTTCTTTCTGTATTAGTACCTGACGAAGTGCCGATGGAAGTTACCTAAACGTATTTCACGGACGCGGCGCGCAAACTTTCCTTGCTCGATCCTTCTCCCCTCTCTACTCTCACATTCATCTCTCTCACACACACATGCACATACAGTGTCGCATTATTGGGGAAACCATGTGGGAAATCTGAGCATTTCTCGACTGGGGCGCATGCCTGAACGAAAAGATACCTGCAAGCGGGGGTCGTACCCTTTTCATGGGTTTTTCATTGGGAAGCGGACTTCCGCCACATGACCGGAATAAATGTGACATACGGGGACATTAACATTTCAATTAGTTTTACATTAGATTAGGGTCGATATAATATTCCAATTTATTTCTAGATACTCTAATTCACTTCAGTTTACTAAACGTTCATACACTACACTACAGATACACTACACTGCACCCCCTTCACTACACTACACTCGCCACATACTTCACTTAAAGGGCCATGAACGATAATATTATGACATATTAATAAAAGTAATATTATCATTAATTAATAAAAGCCAATAATTAATATTAACATAACAATAATATTAAAAGTAATATAGTAATATAATAATAATATCATACAACAATTAAAGAGAAATGTCTCCAGTCCAAGTATTTTATTCAAAAATGATCTAGATGTGGAATGAGTATATTCTTTAAATTTGGCTACATTAGAAGGAGAGCCAATCTAGTGCATTCTGCAGGCAGTCTTATTCCAATCTACTATACTGCGCTCACACAAGGAGAACTTGCCTACATCATTTTTTTGTTTTCACTCGTATTTTCCAAGGATGGTCTCATCTGCTTTTATATCTGATTCTGTATTTTTTACCGATTAATCTGCCCATGCTTGATCACATTATCAATGTATGGACCCAAGATACCAATAGTGGAAGAGAATTATCTGGATATAATCACGATCAACACTACATTCTAAGAAACAAAGAAAAATATTAAATTGGTTAGCATTAATAGATTTCTGGACATTTAAGTTCAATGGATATCATGTGATTGTAACTGTTGTTTGATGTTTCTACTGTAAGAGGATAGGAAAGTTTTACTGTTATATTTCTACGTTGTATTGTAATTGTAACAGAAAGCCGCCTAATAATCACGGCCGCGTTGATGGCAGGCCAAAATAGCTTTAAAACTAATACAATATAATTTAATAATAATACTCGATAGAAAGAATCATGATGAGCAAAAATTTAGTGTGCCTTATGTTCAACTACTCCTTTAGGTAAATACTTGTTACCGTTTATTTACCTCTGTTAATATCTATTTTTATTATCTCACTTGGCGCAAATGCTCCCGAGCACATAATAAACGTTACAAAAATTGCTGTAGGTAATGAACTCAAACATTGCCACGTTTTGTCACTTGCTGTACATGATATAGGGAATTCTCTTTAATTAGCACAAATGGGGGCAGGCGTTGCGGGGCGGAGTCGGGGCGTTGCTGGCGGGCGGGGCGGGAGGGGGCATTTACCCCGCCCGGGGCGTCAATGTGGCCACTTGGCCGAGAGGTTTAGTGGCTCGCGCCGGCCGGCCGGTCGCGAGGGCGCGATTTCCATCTGCGCAGCGCGCGACTGGGTTGGCTGCCGCTCGCCTCCGCCACCTCTCCGCCCCGGCCCTCTCCCAGGCTCCCCATTCGTCCGTCAGGCTTTGCCGCTTTACCCGACCCGACCGCCGCACCTCCGCTCCCGCCCAACCGCCGCTCCTCGCCCGACCCACCTATTTTTCGCGCCTACCCGCCTCGCCCTTCCCCGCCACGACCCAGTACGCGCACAACCTTGCGCCAAAACTGTGTCCCCGCGCGCTCCTCCGTCCACGCGCCGCGCGCCATACTTCCGCCACGTCCCGCGCCACTCCGTCCTGTTCCCATCCCGCCCGTACCCCATCCGCCAGGCTCCAGCCCACCCGCGCCCAAAACGTCTCATTGCACAACTTTCACCCTGCCCCGCCCCACCCTGCAACCCCAAAAACACCCCGCCAGCGGCCCCGCTCACCCATGCCCGCGAACCTTCCCCGTTAACGCTTCCGCGTCACTCCCCTCGTCCATCCTGTCCCAGTTGCCGTCTCACCCCAACCGCCCACCCGCGCCCCACGACTCATTCCCGGCCCTTGCCCCTGCCCTGTCCACACTGAAACCCCACACACTCGCTCCACACCCACGCCCCCCCCCATGTACTTGTCACGCCAACGCCGCGGACAGTCCGCTCGTCCGCCCGCTTCCCGCCCCGTCCCGTGTCTCCCATCGCCGTCCTGGTGCTACCAGCCCACCCCTACCCGCCCTGAGCCCTCACGGCTCTCCCCTTAACTCCCCACAACACCCCGCCTGCGCCCCGCCCACCCGCGACCATTCGCACACGCCGCACCTTCCTTTCCCTTTCCCATCCGCCCCGGACGTTCTCCATCCCCTCCCATCTCACCGCTTTCGCTTCAAATCACCCCCGCCTTCGTTTTCGTTCGCGCCCGAATCGATCTCCGTCTACGCTCGCCCGGCCCGCTTCAACTCGCGCGTCCACGCCCAATTCTCATTTGTTGGACGTTGTCATGATGTGAATCAAACTCCCGAACACCGGCTTCATTTTAGCTCAAGCCAGCCAGCATTGTTGCTGACTCGTAGAATAGGCTCTGGGGATGAGTCCCGACGATATTCTACTCTAGACATTGAGCTAAGTGGGAATTTAGTCGCTGTCTGGTGGGAATTACAGCAGCCGGAGGGTCTCTCGGGAGTTTTCCTGGATTTCTCCGATTCATTTGTCAAGTGAATGGCCCGAAGCTGTACCTAGGAAACTGGTCCGTGTGGCCGAACGCCCCGATCATTACTTACACACACTGCACTATCACACATTGAGAAGGAAAGCAGTTGAGCGGGCCTTTAAAGGCATTATCTCCGCGTTTGGGGCGGGGACCATTTTGCGCAGACACCTTGGAGGAGGAAAACCCGCACAAAACGTAGATCGGCACCTAAACTCACATTTAGAACGGGAGCAATGCACTCCCGGCTTCAACACGACTATAATTAAAAACCCCCAAGGGGGGGGGGCCTTTAATGGGGGGGGGGGGGGGGGGAAAAAAAAACCCCCCCCCAAGGAAAAAAAAGTTTTGGTATTTTTTTCTTTTTTTTTTCTCGTCCCGAAATACAACAAGAATCAATCAATCAATCAATCCTCCGGCGGCCGCCGATGGCGAAAAACAAGCAGGGAACGCCGCCGGACCCGGGCCCTCTGGGCCCGACCTTCTTCTCGTGGCGGAGGGCAGTAAGCCCCCCGGGGGGGGGTTGACCTGCCGCAGTCCGCGGCCGGAGGGGGCGGCGCTTGGCACACGCGGTTATGCAGAGACGCACGGAGTGTTACGGAGGATTAAGCAATTCAAGTATCACAGTTTGCCTGGTTGGGGGACGTCTGGGAGCTTCGTAGAATGTAACGGGTCGGGCCGAGGGAAAAACCGCAGATGGCTGACTACGACTGACGATTACTACACTTCGAAACGTTCGACGCCAGTGCATTGATTACGTTAAAAACGTTTTACGATTGTAATAGAATGCTGATGTGATGGAACGACCCCCAGAAGGGGCGGGGGCATGCGGCTTAGGGACGTTGGAGTGAGACTGAATCTGGGCTCTTCTGGGGCGCCGGTGAAGCGTCGGGGGCTGCGGAGGCGTCGGGGAGGCAGGTCTGCGGGGCGCGTGGTATGGCGGAAGGCGGGCGGTAGGCGATGAGGGGGTGTGGGCGGAGGGGGCGGGCGTCGGAGAGGCGATGGGGCAGGGGAGCGTCGGGGGGCGTCGAGGGTCAGGGGAGTCGGATGGGGGCGTCGAGAGAGGTCGGGGATCGTTGTGTCGTTAAGTGGGGACGGCGGGGAAGCAGAGCGGCGGGGCGCGAGCGGCGGAGGCGCGGTGGGGCGGGAAAGCGGGGGCGGTGGGGCGACTGAGGCGGCTGGTGAGCAGCTGGGACGGCGGGGACGGCGAGGGCGACTGGGGCGACTAGTGCGTCAGAGGCCTAGCGAGGGTGGTGGGCGCGGGGTCGGGCGGGGGCTGCGGGTGCGTCGGGTGCGTCGGGGGAGGCAGGTCGGCGGGGCGGTCGGGGGCGGGGAGCGGGTGGTGAGCGGCGAGAGCGCGGGGGACGTGGGGACGGCGACGGCGATAGAGGTAGCGGGGGCGACTGGGGCGTTCGGGGCGTCTGGGCTGGCGGGGTGGCTTGAGGCGCAGGGACGGCGGGGGCGGCGGCGGCCGGCGCGGCGGGGGTGCGGGGTGGCGGGGCGGTGGAGGCGTGGGCGGCGTCGGGTCGCTGGGGCGGGGGGCGCGGGGCGGCGGGGGCGGCTGGGGCGGCGGGGGCGCGGGCGGCGGGGGTGGCGGGGGGATTCGGAGTGTCCGATGGCGTGGGAGACGGCGGGAGCAGGGCGACAGAGGTGCGGGAAGGGGTGGTGAGGCGACTGAGGCGGCGGGGGGCGCGGGTAGTGAGGCGCGTCTCGGCCGGTGGTCCCTGCACGCGCCGCGGGCGCTGCGCTGCAGTGGCGACGTACTCCCCGCCCACCTACTCATGCGCTCGCGTGCGCCGGGGGTCGTTAAGCGGTTAGCGCCCGCGACGCGCCAATCGCCACCGCCCGCGGACAGCGATGCGCTCCTGCAGCGAGCCAATGCACACCGCGGTCTCCGTCTGACGAGATCTGTCGCTTTGTCTTCCAACCACGCAACTCAACAATTGCGGAACTGTCGGTCCGGATGGCCGAGATCGTAAAGGCAGTCGTGCCGCAGCGATCTCGGAACGAAGGATCGCGGGTTCGAGGCCCGCCTCGGGCATGGTTGTATTGTGTTTGTCTTTTCACCACCTATTGTCATCATATCGTGTCATCCTCACAATTACCATACCGATAGAAGCAATAGTGGTCGCTAATGACCTAGAAGTGGGTGAGACCTTGAATAACAAGAAAAAAAAAACAATTAACTCGTTGGTACCGGCAAATGTAGCTCTGGCATCACCCGGTGTCACTGCAGTGCCTCTGACAGGCAAGTCCTAAGTTTCGAGTTCCGAAGGTGGCAGGATTTTAGAGACTAGCGAGATAGCTAGGTCGAATTCTGCAACTGTCTGCAGCAGAATTCTTGTGGCCAGCCGCTGATTGGGAGTTTTCCGTGGTTTCTTCGATCAACACCAGACGAATGCCGGAGCGATACCCTAACAAACGGGCCACGGATCGCGCTCCTTACAGATATTTCCTCTCTCTTCCTTGTACTTTCCTCGCACGTTACTTACATTTTCTCTCACACACACAGACACACTCGCACGCACGCACTTCACTTGTCGGCAGACCAGATTCGAGCTTAAACTTTGACCTGACTGAGATGGTTCCTGGGAGGGGCCTGTGGGAGATGCATGGATGCGGAAAATCTCCGCAAGCCGACGGAGGTCGCCATATCTTGCCAGCAACCAAGGTAACCTCCACAATATCTCTCACGCTAAAAAAGCAGTACACTTACGGGAGTAATTATCATAGCAGGAAATCACTAATCAATCAATCAATCAATCATTCGTCGGTGAAGTAGCTTATTCAGAGGTATTTAAACAACACGATTTATTTAACAATGATTTTATAAGTACATTTATTAGATTTATTTAGATTTGTTTAATTTCATTGCTGGAATAAACTTAATACATTGTTGTACCTACATCACCATCTTCCAAATATTGATTTAACAAAACTATATTGAGAAATATTTCATTGACAAACACTCTTTGCGTGTTATTTATTTGGACATTTCTTAAATATTAGAACACTTGAATTACTCATTGCTTTTGAAAGACACCACACATATTTCAAACGTATTCTGAATTAGACAATGTTTTTTAATTTAATTCCAACGACAAACATTTTAATTTCTTGGTTTCATCTTAGAAAGGAATGGTCAGAGCCAAATAGTCAGTGTCCAAACATTCTCTGATTTTTTTTCACATCTAAAGAAATGTACTCACCCAACATTTTAGCTACTCAAATGCCCTAGAAGCTTTTAAACTAACGATGCAACAACACCACACATGCTTTATATTTTCGTATTTTTTCTGTGGTTGTAATTTTCGAAAATTCAGAGTTCAACAAAAATGAGTCAGGCGCTATTCTTTTTAGCGTCTCTCCTATCCGTGGGAAAAAATCTAAAGGAAAATTTGAGAAAATATTGTTTTTTAGAAATTGTATAAATTTTAAGTTATGTTTAAGTTAAGTTAATTGTTTTTCCCAAAAAAAAGTATACATGATATGACATGACTTGGTATGACATAAAGAGCTGATTTCTTTCAACCGACTTTGTCTGAGGCAAAAATCTCCATCTTAAAGTTAGTAGTTTTGAAATGTTAACTTTTGACAATTTTGGAAAAAACAAGACAATGCTGACAATGGTTCTAGCAGTATATTATTTACCCCTTATTACATATGAGGAGAAAATCAACAGAAAAAAATTTGTGCGCTTTTTGAGAAAAAAACGTTTAAAATGTTTTCAAATGCCCATATTTGGCGCAAAACAACACGAAAACTACTCATTTCAAAAAACTGATCATGAACTTAATTGAAGATTTGTCTATTAGAAACAGATTTTATAAACCAAAAAATCTCCATCTTTCTTATTATAATTGATTGAAAACGTTCAAAAAATTGCATATTTTCAAAAATTGTTTTTTACAATTTTCAAAAAATCTGGAATTTCAACGAACATGAGTCTTGCACCATTCTCTTAAGCATCCTTTACGCTATACGAGAACAAAGTTTAATCAAAACATTTGATGCCATTTTTGAAAACGTTTTGAAAATGTTTTTGAGGCTTCATGTAAAGTCCCCTAAAAAATCAAAATATCCGGTTAAAACTGCCAAAGCCTCGAGTTTGTTCAGGTCGATCGGGGAATATCAAAATCGACTGAACGGTTTTGTTGGCGATAACGTTGACTACACACGGATAGGTAGACAGACAGACAGACAGACATACAGACAGACTTTTGTTGTCCATCTCTTTTTCGATATCGTGAACCCACAAAACAATATCTGGCTATACCACGTGTTAGAGGAAGTAATATACTCGTACTATACATAGCAACAGGATTTATCCACTTTTTTTTACCAGGACCCGGCAATAAGAGTTTTTCTTCCGAAAATTCACCGTTTTCCGGCGCACAATTACATAACTTTCTCTTCTTACAAAGTACAACCTTGTACCTTTGCAAGAAGTACCTTTCTAAGGGTGAGAACGTAAAAATAGGTAATGCATTTTCTCTATGGATTGCACAGAAATTGCGCTAGGCTGGTGATAATTGCCTAGAAATAATAGCGTGTTGACCTCGCCAAACTCGAACTTTTACCACTTAATTGCACATAGAATCTGCTTGAGGTCTACATCGCCGAACTATGCGAAACAAAGAAGTTAAGATGAATAGAGTAGCTAAACGTTGATTGTTTGGAAATATTTTGTGTATTTTAATTCACAAATTTGTAATTAGCGGTTTTACAAAATGAGTGCCTATTTTAACAATTAAGAAAAAGTTCGCGCTCTGCCGAACATGGCTCCCATTAACATATTATTATTATTATTATTATTATTATTATTATTATTATTTTCGCGAATCGGCCATCATGGGATTACGGGCTTAGTCTTGGATATCTGGGGAAAGTGCACGTTACTTTCTATTGGAGGGGATCAGCATGTTAACGCTGATTCCATTTTTACACCCCAGGGTGGTTAGCCCTGGAAGATGGGGGAGGGGGAATTGTAATGATAATGATGAATAATGAAATAGACACACACAAACATACAGACACACACAACACGAGCATGTCCAAGGCAGATCTCTCACACGCCATTGTTTGGTCCGAGACCGCCATTACACTACCGGCTTAGCGATTCCAACCATCGGATCGGCATTACTACTATAATTTTTATTATTATTATTATTATTATTATTATTATTATTATTATTATTATTATTGTTATTGCTATTGTTGTTATTATTGCTTAAATCGGGCACAGCTCACTGGTGCTGAGACAGAAGTCATACAGATATCACCTACCAAAGCATGACTTCCAAATTCTTAACACATAAATTAAATTACACACACTTAAATTGCATATCAATGAACAAATTTAGTAGTTGTCGTAGAGACGACTAATAGAGGCTTATTTATGGGTACAATTCAGAAACATTAACATTGATTATTGTAAAACCTAAAAACTTCCATTATTTTCCAGACATTTCCTGACCAATGAGCACGTACTTAGTTAAACAGATTTCTGCAGTCCGAAGGCGACACTTTTCGTAAATCCAAGTGTTTCTAGCAAGTACTTTAAGTTCTTCGGAATGATTTCCGTCGCTGAAAGAATGACAGGGACAGACTTTGTTTTTAGGATATCCCATTGTTCTGTAACGATATGGGCCAGTTCTTGGTACTTCTGGATCTTCGCCTGATACACTGTCGTAAGATTGCTAGTATCATCAACTGCCATATCCGCGAACCATACTTTTTACTTTCCCGTATACGTACGTATATACGTGGTATAGGGAAAGTTATGTAATGCTGCGGAAAATCGATTTCGAGATTTTGACGGAAAACCAGGTTTTGGGGTCCCTTTCATTCTTCAGTTTACAAATTAATATCTGTTATTACTACTATATGTGCTATAGTTAAATATATTATAATAAAACAATAATTCATTAATATAATATAAAAGTTTATATGTGAAGTCATATATGTGTGAATATTACTCTTATCTATAAGCAATTAATTTTTTGTTAAACGTGCAAATAATTTGAATTATTAAAAAAACAGTTTATTTGAATGCCAACTTGAAGGTGGGAAATTTTTGTATGCAAAGTCCACATTAAGACGCATAAAATATGCTCAGAAGAGGATTCTTTAATGCACTGTAAGGCTTTCTTTCTAATCCACATCTGACTGGGAAAAGCTCTTTGAAAAGGGCTCCATTGTGATCGTCCTGCACAGAAAGAATATTTAAATAACGGAGCTGAGAAATACGAATCAAAACACATATGCTCTGAATAAGAATGATATCTGCTTGACGTAAGTTGTGGGTATAAAAACCCCGTCGAAGCTCTGAGGATCCAGTTCGTGTGCAGGAACCGAAGAAAGAAGACCAGCGCCCAACAACATGGCACAGTTCAAGCTCCACAGCAACATTATCGTTTTGATGATGATTCTCACTTTCAGCTGCGCTTGCATGATCATCAACTGTCCCAGAGGAGGGAAACGCTCAGCGATGGAAAACAACGAAATACTTCCAATGAGGAATGTGAGTTACAACCCAAAAGTTTAATGTATCTTTATTCTCTATTTTTTTATTACTCCTTAAACACATATTTCACATGTATATATTGTCATATTGTATACATTCGGTATTGATTTTCAGTAAATAATTGTAATCTTAGCATGCATCTTTGTTGTTTCTTGGAGGTAAATAGAGCGTAGTTTAATTAAACGCTCAAAGCATCTTTCATTCCGGTCGGATTAGTGTGAAAGATTTAAGGCAACGAGATCGTGACTAGTACAACTTTATCGGAAAATTGGGGTTGTTTTTGGACTGAATAAATTGTATGATTCCACATATAGTTCTGCCGTTAAATCATAAAATTTTGCAACGACTTCTGTAAAAATGATTTCCCATGAAGAATAAACTACATTCTGACATGTAGATCTATATTGCTAATTTCACTATTTGATGCCAGAATCGAGCTATTCAGACAAACTAATTTGAATGATGCTGAAAAACGATAATCTGGAATTCACTTACTAGATAACTGATTCGTCATTTCTCATTCACTATCTTTGCATAGCTGCAAATACAGACCGGACCAAACAAACCGCTTGGATGGTTCAGGGCATCAACCGATGTCAATGTGGTGTCTCTGACCGAGCGGTCTTAGAGCTCCAGTATCGTGGGAGATGTTTCATCATTAGCTAAATAGCTAGGTTGAATTCAGCCCCTTTCTGGAACAATTTAAGCTGCTGGCTACTCTGAAAGGTAGTTTTCCCTGTTTTTTTTCGATCAACACCGCGCGACTGCCAGCGCAATCTCCTGATAAACGAGCGAGGGACCGTGTGCAATCTTTCCTTTCTCTTCCCTGTCTTATCTTTACCTCTTTGTTACACACACACTTACATTTACATGAACTACACTACCACACAAGTCGGGAAACCTTGTCCTCGCTTGAAGGGGACGGGCTGCTAGTGGGAGATACCTGGTCGGAGAAACCCCCGAAGGCTGACGTGTAAGTCGGCACCGGATCTCGCCATCCATCTGAAGAAAACGTCACCTCCCCCTTCTGTGATAAAACATTCACAACGCTCTCGGGACTAACGACTAGAGACAGGATTTTTATGTAATTACATATTTTTTGTCTTTCTACTTACTAATCTAAAAATATTAATCTTGGGAAATCGTCGCCGTCGTAACAGAATATTATATTACGTAATATTTCGTAATATAACGTAATATTTTTCGTTACGTGTTTTTACACATTTTGTACTATTTTATATATTTTACATATTTTGCAATTTTCACAAAATACTTTTTCATTCTATCCATTTTCTTCAATTTTATGACTTATTTGTGTGAAAAGAAGTATTTAAAAATACTCTTATTTCCCTCAGCATTACTGCGTGCTGTCTACTCTAGGTTCGCTACATATCGCGGTAGGATCTTCTCACAGTCCTGTTCGTCTGTATCAGTTATCTCAGTGGCGGGTTGCGCGTCAGTGACTGAGATCAGTTTCACCTTCAGAAGTGAAAAGTATCACTGACGCCACGTTTCGTGAACTTTAACCTTAACTTCCGAGAAACTTTGGCGATCGCCGACAAGTAATACTTCGCTTAGAATGCTGCACGCTGCAGTGATTGCTGGTCGTAGATATCGCTGGATTGTAGGATGGTTTCTATTGCGTCTAGTCTGGATGCTAAACGACCGCACTGAATAGTAGTAAATGAAGGTTTTACAACTGACGGGAACGTTGTATGGTACAAAGCATGCATCAATTTGTACTGTCCAAATTGTTTAAAAATCTTATTAGTTTCATTTTATTTAATTTTGGATTTTTTTATAAATGTAATTTCGTATTAGGTAATTATAGTTTTATAATTGGTGTATTTCGATATTACATATATTTATTACATGTATATTTGTATTACATTACATATTTTTATTTGATATTACATATATTTATTACATGTATATTTATATTACATTACTTATATTGCATATTTTTATTTGATATTACATATATTTATTACATATATATTTATATTACATTACTTATATTACATATTTTTATTTGATATTACATATATTTACTACATATATATTTATATTACATAACTTATATTACATATTTTCATTTGATATAATATACTTTATCCTATTTTACATATTCATTCTGTTTTCATTTTCTATTTATGTACATATGTTGACGTTTTATACTACATATTTTTCCGGTCTCTACTATAACGAATAACGAAATAACGAATCATTGAATCGAGTCCACATCAGCCATTCGTTCCCTCTGCGTTCGCAGTGCGCGCGCTGCGGACCGAACAACACGGGCCACTGCTACGGCCCGTCCATCTGCTGCGCCGAGGAGCTGGGCTGCCTGCTGGGCGGCCCCGAGGCGCAGCCGTGCGCGGCAGAGGCGCTGTCGCCAGACCCCTGCGTGGAGCCCGCGCTCGGCCCGCGCTGCTTCGGCGGGCGGGGCTTCTGCGCCACCAGCGCCCTCTGCTGCACCCAAGGTCTGCGTGAATCGAATTGAATAGAATAGAATCGAAAAGATTCGAATGGAATCGAAAATAATCGAATAGAATCGAGTAGAATAAAATCGAAAAGAATCGAAAAGAATCGAATAGAATAGAAAAGAATAGAATAGAATAGAATAGAATAGAAAAGAATCGAATAGAATCGAATAGAATCGAAAAGAATCAAATAGAATGGAATAGAATTGAATAGAATCGAATTGAATAGAATCAAAAATAATCGAATAGAATCGAAAATAATCGAATAGAAACGAAAAGAATCGAATAGAATCGAAAAGAATCGAATAGAATCGAAAAGAATCGAATAGAATGGTATCAATCGAATCGAAACGAACGGAATGGAATGGAATCGAATCGGTGCCTTATGGCGAGACTCGGGCCATCAGACCTGCTCTTCCGTCTGACCTCGCAAATTTTGCTACGCTCCTTCCATCAACTAGCGGAGAAAGGAGATATTTCTTGGGCGACGAAACAAGCGACTAGGATTTAGCTCAGATACTTCATTTAGGCTTGAGGATCTTTTACATGCAAGCAATTGAATTGATTAGAATTGATGCCTTATTTTGCGTGGCGAGACTCGGGCCATCAGACCTGCTCTTCCGTCTGATCTCGCAAAGTTCGCTACGCTCCTTCCACCAACTAGCGGAGAAAGGAGGTATTTCTTGGGCGACGAAACAAGCGACTAGGATTTAGCTCGAAGGTATCATTTAGGCTTGAAGATCTTTTACATGCAAGTAAATCTACTAACATGGGACAACCGGCTTTACTTCCCCGCTAAGGTAGGCGTTAGAAGGATTATTTCGCCGTTAACAATCCACGGCTTCGGACGGGTTTGGACCCACCAACGTAGGTATAACAGTCCGATACGCTAACCGTTACACCATCGTCGCCGCATGCGCCACGGCTATAGTGTTTCCGGACTCGTCAACTAATACGATCATTAATTCCTTTAGTGTAGTGAATATTATTCCCAGGAATTTGCGGTGTTCCTCTTGCGCTGGAATGTGAGATCACATGCTTGCCTACACGTCGGCTAATATGCCTTTCCCTCAAGATGTCTTCTCCGATGTGGCAGTTTCCCAGAAATATCTCCGGACTGATATCCCGACTTTCGTGGTAGTATTGATCATATGCGTTTAAGGGACCCTAAATACGGCTGATTCGGGAAGGTTTCAACTTTTCTGAAATGTTTTACGTATCAAGATTTCAGTTTAATGTTCAGTATTTTAAGTAATTTGAATATTGAGTTCATAATCAAAATACAAGGATACCGTTTCCCCGAATGTCTTATTTAGTTCAAAGTTGCCTGAAATGTCTCGTTAATTATTAGGAAAATCTACAATTCAAAGAAAGTATCTGTATTCCTCCGTTATAAATTAGCAATTCCTAACTTATTTTTAAGTTCTTGAATGATTATTTTAAAAAATATCTTAAAGGTACAAGAAAAACTTAGGAATGTTAATTTTAGTATCAGAAAGTGTCCAATATTACATCATTTATGTCTGACATCTCAATTTGAACACCAAAAAATATAACAACTTTCACTAATGTAATGAGTTATTCATATGCCCACACATCTGTTTGGATATTATTGCAAGTCAGAATCAATCAGTTTGTTTGTTTTTTTGTGTTCTTAATACTTATAATATCACTCAAAATATGACCATCACATCTGAATGAAAGAGTTTATATGATACAATCTTGTTGATAAACGTGTTTAAATTATTTGAAATATTATGATTTAAAGATCATGGAAACATATTTTCATCCCAGTTTGCTCCTTTTCTCAGTGTCTTGCCACACCGACCCCTCCTGTCAGTTTGCTGTGGCCAGCCACAAGTCGGTTGGACCCTCGGAGATCGCCACGCCGCCTCACAGAAGCTATGTTTACTCTCTCCTCAACGCATTGGCGAAAAATCAAGATCACATCAACACTCAGAATGATGCAGAATAGTCTCCACATGAGTTCTTATTGGCCATTACATGGATGTTCACACTGCTATGCATGAAAATGCATCTTTCGTTAAATGTTATACTATATTATTAAAATTATTTTGTTATATTGTAAACCAATAAAATTACGTATTATTGTTTTTGTCAAATCTTTGAATACTTGATATCTAGACATGTATAAACATTTGTATCCATCATCCTATCACTGATATTATTAATATGTTCATTTATAATTAGGTACATATTTACAGGTACTTTCAAATAGATTTTTAAAGATATATATGTCTGAAAATAAATTATTCGTACAAGAAAAATGTGTTTTAAATATTTCTACATTCTTCTAGACGTCATAAAATCAATATTTCTGATCTTCCTTTACATTCAACAGAATCGGTCTGGTAATTCTTCCATGTATTATTTTGCAAGCTTATGTGTTTGAGAGAAAAACTACAATTTTTGATTGTTAATCAGTCTCATACCAAATCATATCCTGTCTTCTAGATAAAAGTGTAGTGTTCGATCCGGATAGGCTAGATTATTAAGATCCGAAGGGTCGTGGGTTAAAATCTCGAGTCGCGCATGGTTGTATTTGTGTTCGTCCTTTCACCCTCTCCCATTGATATATCATGTCAGCTTCACAGTTGCCAAACCGTTATATGCAATAGTGGTCACTAATGTCCAAGATTTTGTTGCGACCTTA
This sequence comes from Gryllus bimaculatus, assembly GCA_017312745.1. Classification (NCBI taxonomy): domain Eukaryota; kingdom Metazoa; phylum Arthropoda; class Insecta; order Orthoptera; family Gryllidae; genus Gryllus; species Gryllus bimaculatus. The sequence continues at coordinate 3,132,731 of BOPP01000057.1, forward strand.
AATACCAAAGAAAGAGTTATTTACTCAATGATTTTGATAACTTTATTAGTTTCTTGCCCATTAATCAAGCGTTTATACTGTAGAAAAAATTGAATTTCGGTCAAATAAATCAATATTTATACCGAACGCATGCCTTTGAGGAAGAAGATATAAGAGACGAGAAGAGAAAAGAAGGCACGAGACGAGAAGGGACAGGGACGAGAAGGGACTTGGCACCTAATCTATACTTTTACTATTAAAGATATTTATTACAAAGTAAATTTTAATATACTATAACATGACATGTCATGAGATAACACGCCCTTAACGTGACGGGACTGCAGGGGACGCACGAGACGAGAGACATCACGTAACGAGACGAAACGTAAGGGGACGTGACTTGATTTGACAAGACGAGAGAAATTTTATTGGTAAAATTACTGTAAACCCGACATGAGACGTACGTAGAACTAAAAATTCACAGAATGATACATGTACTAGGTAGTTTGACAGTCATTTACTGAATATTATTTTTCCGGAAATGCACGTTTTCATATTATTCAGAATAGGTAGGTTTTAGTCAGTAGTGAAATATACTGACGTTACGTGACGAGACGTGAAGAGACGTGCATAACATGGCCACAGACGTGACATGACGTGATGAGACGTGACGAAAATTGATGAGACGTGACGACACGCGACGAAAGATAACGAGACGAGGCGTGACAAGACGAGACGTAAAGAGACGTGATGAGACTTAACGAGACGGGACGAGACTTAACGAGCCGTGACGAAACGTGACGAGATATTAAGAGACGTATCGAGACGTCACGAGACGTGACGTGACGTGTCGAGACGTGACAAGACGTGCCAAGACGTGACGACACTTGACGAGTCGTGACGAGACATGATGAGACGTGACGTGACGAGACGTGACGAGACATGACGTGTCGTAACGAGATATGGCGTGACGAGACGTGACGTCACGTAACGAGACGTGACGAGACGTAACGTGATGTGTCAAGACGTGACAAGACGTGATGACACTGGAAGAGCAGTGTCGAGCCGTGACGAGCCGTGACGAGACGTGTCGAGACATGACGAGACGTGGCGAGACATGACGAGACGCAACGAGACGTGACGAGACGTACCGAGACGTGACGCGACGTGATGAGACGTGTCGACACGTGACAAGTCGTGACGAGACGTAACGAGACGTGACGAGATGTGACGAGACATGACGATGAGACGTGACGACGAGACGTGACAAGCCTTTTTAGACGTGTCGAGACATGATGTAACATGACGAGATGTGACGAAATGTGATGAGCCGTGTCGAGACAAGACAAGACGTGACGAGACGTGACGAGATATGACGAGTCGTGATGTGACGTGACGAGACTTGACGAGTTGTGATGAGACGTGACGTGATTAAACGTGACGAGACGTGACGTGATGAAACGTGACGAGACTTGACGTGACTAGACGTGACGGGACCTGACGTTTCCCTCAAGGTGTCTGTTCCGACATATCACCGCCCCAGAAATATCTGTTGACTGATATCCCGACATGCGTGGTAGTACTGTGAATATCCATTTAAGGGACACTAAATTCAGCTGATTTGGAAAGGTGTGAACTTTTCTGAAATGTTTTTCGTATCAAACCATTAGTCTATGGTTGAATATTTTAAGAAAATTGAATTTTGAGTGCATAATCAAAATACAAGGATAACGTTTAGTCAAATTTCTTTATTTAGTTCCCACCTACCTAAAATGTATTGTTAATTATTAATAAAATCTGCAATTCAAAGAAAGTATCCTCATTCCTCGAATATACAGTAGCAGTTTCTGACTATTTTTGAGGTCTTGAATGATGTTTTTGAATAAATATCAAAAAGTAGATGAAAAACTTAGGTATATTATTTTTAGGATCAGTAAGAGTCCTATTTACATCATTATGTGTGTCATCTCAATTTGAACACCACTAAATGGAACACCTTTTCACTAATGCAATGAGTTATTCATCTTACCCAACATCTGTTAGGATATTATTGCAAATCAAAATCTCTTCAAAGAAAGAGAAGGTATTGATGAGGTTTTGATATATTAAATAGTGTTAGCTAAATTATCAGAGAAAAAATATAATTTTATTAAATATTCCAAATCTGTTTACCATGTCAATAGTTTTTATTTTTTCGTGTTTTTAATACTTCTTAATATCCCTCAAAATATGCATATCACATCTGAATAAGAGTTTATAACGTACATTGATGATAAATGTGTTTAAATTATTTCATAGATTAGAGTTTTCTGATCGTGGAAGAAGACGAAACATAGACAAGACGTGACGACGAGACTTGACGAGACGTGAGAGACCTGATGAGACGTAACGTGACGTCGAGACGTGACGAGACATGACGCGACATTACGAGACGCGACGAGACGTGACGAGACGTGACGACGAGACGTTACGACGAGACGTGACGATGAGACGTGACGACGAGACGTGACGACGAGACGTGACGAGAATTGAAGAAACGTGACGAGACGTGACAAGACGTAACGAGACGAGACGGGACGGGACGTGACGAGATTGACGAGAAGAGACGTGACGAGACTTGACGTGACAAGACGTGACGAGACGTAACGAGATGTGTCAGGATGTAACGTGACGAAACGAGACGTGGCGACATGTGCTGAAACGTGATGAGACGTAACGAGACCTGATGAGACGTGGTGTGACATTAGGGCGAGACGTGAAGAGACGTACGAGACGCGTAGAGACGTGACGAGACGTGACGAGACGAAACGAGACGTGCCAAGACGTGGCGAAACGTGATGACTTATGACACGACGTAACGAGTCGCGACCAGCCGTGACAAGTCGAGATGTACCGAGACGTGACGTGACAAGATTTGACGAGATGTGACGTGACAAGACGTGACGTGACGACGAAACGTGACGTGGCGTGACGTGACGACTCGAGACGTGACGAGACTGACGACACGACACGTGAAGAAACGGGACGAGAAGTGACGAGCCGTGATTAGATGTGACGAGACCAGACGTGACGACACGAGACGTGACGAGGCTTGATGAGACGTGACGAAACATGACGATACGTGATGACGCGTGTCAAGACGTGACGTGATGAGACGTAACGAGATGTGACTAGATGAGACGTGACGAGACGTGACGAGGCGTGACGAGACGTGACGAGACGTGACGAGACGAGACGAGACGTGACGAGACGTGACAAAACATGACGAAACATGACGAGGCGTGACACTAAATTCAGCTGATTTGGGAAGATTTGAACTTTTCTGAAATGTTTTACGTATCAAAACATTAGTGGAATGTTCAATATTTTAAGAAAATTGAATATTGAGTTCATAATTAAAATACAAGGACGTCTCATCGTCATGTCTCGTCACATCTCGTCACGTCTCGTTACGTCTCGTCACGACTTGTCACGTCTCGACACGTCTCATCAAGTCGCGTCACGTCTCGGTACGTCTCGTCACGTCTCCTTTCGTCACGACTCGTCATGCCTCGTTACGTCTTGTCACGTCACACCTTGTCACGTCTCTTCACGTCTCGTCACGTCTTATCACTTCTCATTACGTCTCGTCATGTTTCGTCACGTCTCGTTTTGTCACGTCTCATCACGTCTCGTCACGTCTCTTCACGTCACGCCGCATCTCGTCACATTTCACTACAACTTGTCACGTCACGTCTAGTCACGTTTCGTCACGTCACGTCACGTCGGTCCTTTCACGTCTCGTCAAGTTTCGTCACGTCTGGTCTCGTCACGTCACGTCTCTTAACGTTTCGTCACGTCTCGTCATGTCTCATTGCGTTTTGTTACGTATTGTCACGTCTCGTCACGTATTTTCAACACGTTTAGTTGAATTTTTTTAGTTCCAACCAACCTAAAATGTCTCGTTAATTATTAATAAAATCTACACTTCAAAGAAATTATCCACATTCTTTCGACATACATTAGCAATTTCTGACTGCAGTTTTAAGGTTTTGAATTATATTTTTGAGTGAATATCGAAAAGTAGAAGAAAAACTAAAAATATTATTGTTCGTATCAGTAAGAGTCCAATATTACATCATTTATGTGTGTCATCTCAGTTTGAATACCACTGAATGTGACACCTTTTCACTAAGGCAATGAGTTATTCATCTGGCCCCACATGTGTTTGGATATTATTGCAAGTCAGAATCTCTTCAAAGAAAGTGAAGGTATTGATGAGGCTTTGCTATATTAAATAGTGTTAGCTATATCAGAGAAAATATATTTTTTTTTAAGTATTCAAAATCTGTTTACCATGTCAATAGTTTTTATTTTTTTCGTGTTTTTAATACTTATATCACTCAAAATATATGTACATCACATCTGAATGAAAGAGTTTATAAGGTACAATATTGTTGATAAATGTGTTTAAATTGTTAGATAAATCAGAGTTTTCGGATCGTGGAAACATATTTTCATCCCACTTTGTTCCTTTTCTCAGTGTCTTGCCACACCGACCCCTCCTGTCAGTTTGCTGTGGCCAGCCACAAGTCGGTTGGACCCTCGGAGATCGCCACGCCGCCTCACAGAAGCTATGTTTACTCTCTCCTCAACGCATTGGCGAAAAATCAAGATCACATCAACACTCAGAATGATGCAGAATAGTCTCCACATGAGTTCTTATTGGCCATTCCTGACGAGAGGTGACGAGAGTCCTGACGAGAGGTGACGAAACGTGACGAGACGTGACAAGACGTGGCGAGACGTGACAAGACATGAAGAGCAGTGACAAACCGTGACGAGACGTGACGAAACGAAATGAGAACAAAGAAGACGTAACGAGACGCGACGAAACGTGATGGGACGTGATGAGACGTGACGAAACGAGACGAAACGTTACGTGTCGAGAAGTGACGAGACGTGACGAGACATGACTAGACGTGACGAGACGTGGCGAGACATAAGACGTTACGTGACGAGACGTGACCGGACGGGGCGAGATGTGAAGAGACGTGACTAGACGTGACGTGACGAAACGAGACGTGACGACACGTGACATTACGTGACAAAACGTGACAATACGTGACGAGACGTAACGAGACGTGCCAAGACGTGGCGAAACGTGATGACTTATGACACGACGTAACGAGTCGCGACCAGCCGTGACAAGTCGAGATGTACCGAGACGTGACGTGACAAGATTTGACGAGATGTGACGTGACAAGACGTGACGAGAAGTGACGAGACGTAACGAGACAAGACTAGACGTGACGAGACGTGGCGAGACGTAAGACGTGACGTGACGTAAGACGTGACGGGATGTGACGAGATTTGAAGAGACGTGACAAGACGAGACGTCACGTGACAAGACATGACGAGATGTAGCGTGCCAAGACGTGACGAGACGTGACGGGACGTGATGAATTATGACAGACGTAACGAGTCGCGACCAGTCGTGACGAGCTGAGATGTACCGAGACGTGACGAGATGTGTCGAGACGTGACTAGACGTGACGTGACAAGATGTGACGAGATGAGACGTGTTGAGACGTGACGAGACGTGACGAGACGTGACGAGACGTGACGAGACGTGACGAGACGTGACGAGACGTGACGAGACATGACGAGACGTGACGAGACGTGACGAGACGTGAAGATACGTGACGAAACGTAACGAGACGTGACAAGACGATACGAGACGGGTCGAGACGTTAAGATACGTGCATAGACGTGACAAGACGTTCCGACGAGACAAAACGAGACGTGAAAAGACTCGACAAGACGTGACGAGACGTGAAGAGACATGACGAAACGTTACGAAACGAGACACAACGAGACGTTAGGAGACGTGACTGGACGAGACATGACGAAACGGGATGAGACGTGACGAGACGTGATGAAATGTGACGAGACAAGACGTGACGACACGTGACGACACGTGAAGAGACGAGACGTGAATAAACGAAACGTGATGTTTCGAGACGTGACGAAGCGTAACGTGACGAGACGTGACGAAATGGGATGAGACGTGACGGGACATGACGAGACGTGACGTAACGAGACTTGACATGACGAGACGTGAAGAAACGGGATGAGTCGTAACGAGACGTGATCAGATGTGACGAGACCAGACGTTACGACACGTGACGAGACGAGACGTATCGAGACGTGACGAGACGTGATTTAATGTGACGAGACAAGACGTGATGACACGTGACGATACGAGACGTGACGTGACGAAACGGGACGAGACGTGACTAATGTGACGAGGTGTGACAAGACGTGTCGAGACGTGACAAGACGTGACGAAACGTAACGAGACGTGACGAAACGTAACGAAACGTGACGAGAAGTTATGTGTCGAGAAGTGACGGGACGTCACGAGACATGACTAGACATGACTAGACGTGAGACGTAAGACGTGACCTGACGAGACGTGACGGGACGAGATGTGAAGAGACGCGACAATACGTGACGAGACTAACGAGACGCGACAAGACGTGACGAAACGTGACGAGACGTGACTAGACATGACAAGACGTGACGAAATGTGACGTAACAAGACGTAACGAGTCGCGACCAGCCGTGACGAGATGAGATGTACCGAGACGTGACAAAACGTGGCGTGACAAGATGTGACGAGAAGTGACGTGACAAGGCGTGACGAGAGGTGGCGAGACATGACGCGACGTGACGAGACATGACGAGCCGTTACGAGACGTGACGAGACTTGACGTGACATGAAGATACGTGACGCAAACAAACGAGACGTGGCAAGACGATACGAGACTTGACGAGACGTTAATAAACGTGACCAGACGTGACAAGATGTTCCGACGAGACAAAACGAGACGTGAAAAGACTCGACAAGACGTGACGAGACGTGAAGAGACATGACGAAACGTTACGAGACGAGACACAAGGAGACGTGACGAGACGTGACGAAACGTGACGAGATATGTCGTGACGATCCGAGACGTGACGTGACGACACGTGACGAGATGTGACGAAACGTGAGAAGACAAGATCTAAAGAGACAAGAGTAGACGTAACGAGACGTGACGAAACAGGATTAGTCGTGACGAGACGTGATTAGACGTGACGAGACCACACGTTACGACACGTGACGAGACGAGACGGGACGAGGCGTGACGATACGAGACGAGAAAAGACGTGACGAAACATGACTAGACGGACGAGATGTGACGATAAATGTCGAGACGTAACTAGATGTGACGTGACGAGACGTTACGAAACGAAACGGGACGTGAGGAGACGTGACACAAAATGCAGCTGAATTGGGAAGATTTGAACTTTTCTGAAATGTTTTACGTATCAAAACATTAGTCTAATGTTCAATATTTTAAGATAATTGAATATTGAGTTCATAATCAAATACAAGGTTACGTTTAGTTGAATTTATTTTGTTCCAAACTACTTGAAAAGTCTCGTAAATTATTATAAAAATCTACACTTCAAAGAAAGTATCCTCATTTTTCGACATATATTAGCAATTTCTGACTGTAGTTTTAAGGTTTTGAATTATGTTTTTGAGTGAATATCGAAAAGTAGATAAAAAACTAAAAATATTATTTTTCGTACCAGTAAGAGTAAAATATTACATCATTTATGTGTCATCATAATTTGAATAACACTAAATGTAAAAACTATTCACTAAGGCAATGAGTCTGGCCCCACATCTGTTTGGATATTATCGCAAGTGAGAATTTCTTCAAAGAAAGTGAAGGTATTGATAGATAAGGTTTTGCTATATTAAGTAGTGTTAGCTAAATTATCAGAGAAAAATTTATAATTTTTTTAAATATTCATAATCTGTTTACCATGTCAATTGTTTTTATTTTTTTGTTTCTAATACTTGTAATATCACTCAAAATATAAACATCACATCAGAATAAAAGAGATTGTAAGGTACAATATTGTTGAATATGTGTTTAAATTATTTTATATATTAGAGTTTTCTGTTCGCCGAAAAATAATTTCATCCCACTTTGTTCCTTTTCACAGTGTCATGCCACATTGACCCCTCTACTAACAGTCTGCTGTGGCCAGCCACAAGTCTGTTGGGCCTACGGACCTCGCCATGCCGCCTCACATAAGCTATGTTAACTTTATCCTCTACGCATTGACGAAAAATCAAGATCACATTAACACTCAGAATGATGCAGAATAGTCTCCACATGAGTTCTTATTGGCCATTACATGGATGTTCACACGGCTATGTTGATACGGTTTTATTTTAAACCAATAAAATAATATATTATTGTTTTTGTCAAATCTTTGAACACTCATTATCTAGACGTTAGTACACATTTGTATCCATCATAACTCATGACGAGACGTGACGAGATGTGACGAGACGAGACTGACGAAACGTGATGAGACAAGAGGAGACGTGACGTAAAGAGAAAAGACGTGACGAGACGTAACGAGACGTGACGAAACGTGACGAGACGTGACAAAACATTTAGAGACGTGACGAGACGTGACGAGACGTGGTTAGACGCGAAAAGACGTGACGAGATGTGAAGACACGTGACGAGACGTGACGAGACTCGAAGACGAGACGTGACGAGACTGAAGAGACTCGACGACGAGACGTGACTAGACTTGACAAACATTAACGAGACGTGACGAAACGTGACAAGACGTGACGAAACGTGACGAGACCTGACAAGTGTGACGAGACGTGAAGATAAATGACGAGAGGTGACGAGACGTGACGTGACATGACGAGAGGTGACGAGACGTGACGAGACGTGACGAGACGTCACGAGACGTGACAGGACGTGACGAGACGTGATGAACAGTGACGAGACGTGACAAAACGTGACGAGACGAGACGTGACGAAACGTGACGGGACGGAACGTGATGAACAGTGACGAGACGTGACAAAACGTGACGAGATGAGACGTGACGAGACCCGACGTAACCTGACGAATACGTTCAGTGACTACGTGACATACGTGACTAGACGTGACGAACATTAACAAGACGTGACGAGACG
>BOPP01000057.1:3143561-3154400 GCA_017312745.1 Gryllus bimaculatus
GTGACGAACGTGACGAGACGCAACGATTCGTGACGAGACGTGTCGAACGTGATGAGACGTGACGAGACGTGACGAGACGAGACGAAACGAGACATCACGAGACGTGACGAGACGCGATGAAACGTGACAAGACGGGACGGGACGTGATGAATAGTGACGAGACGTGACAAAACGTGACGAGACGAGACGCGACGGGGTCGTGACATGACGGGACGTGATGAACAGTGACGAGACGCGACAAAACGTGACGAAACGTGACGAGACCCGACGCAACTTGAGAGAGACCTGACGAGTGTAACGAGACGTGACGAGAAATGACGAGACGCGAGACGTGACGAGACGTGACAAGACGATGCGTGACGACACGTGACAATACGTTAAGTGACTACGTGACATACGTGACTAGACGTGACGAACATTAACAAGAAATGTCCAGAACATTAACGAGATGAGACAGGAGACGTGACGAAACGTGACAAGACGTGACGAAACGTGACGAGACCTGACGAGATCTGACAAGTGTGACGAGACGTGAAGATTCATGACGAGAGGTGACGAGACAAGACGTGTCGAGACGTGACGAGATGTGACGAGACGTGACGACACGTGACGAGAAGCAACGTCTACGTCTCTTCTCGTCACGTCCCGTCAGTTCGCGTCACATCTCGTCACGTCTCGTCACGTCTCGTCACGTCTCGTCACGTCTCGTCACGTCTCGTCACGTCTTGTTATGTCTCGTCACGTCTCGTCACGTCTCGTTATGTCTCGTCACGTCTCGTCTCGTCACGTCTTGTCACATTTCGTCACGTCTAGTCATGATTCACAACGTCTCGTCACACTCGTCATGTCTCGTCCGTCTCGTCCCGTCGCGTCACGACTCGTCATAACTTGTGTGGTCACGTCTCGGCACGTCACTTCACGTCTTGTCATTTTCGTCACGTCTCGTTTCGTCACGTCAAATCACGTCCCGTCATGTCTCGTCACGTCACGTCTCATCAGTTCGCGTCTCATCTTGTCAATTCAAGTCTCGTCACGTCTCTTCTTGTCCCGTCACGTTGCGTCACATCTCGTCACGTCACGTCTCGTCAGGTCTCGTCATCTCATGCCATGCCTCGTCACGTCTCGTCAGGTCTCGTCACATCTCGTCACGTTTCGTCGTCGAGTCTCGTCACGTCTTGTCCCGTCTCTTTACGTCTCGTCTCGTCATTTCATGTCTTGTCATGTCGCGTCACATCTCGAAACGCCTCGTCACGTCTAGTAACGATTCGTCACAACTCTTCACATCTCGTCATGTCTCGTCACGTCTCGTCTCGTCGCGACTCATCACGTCGCGTCACGTAATGTCTTGTCACGTCTCGTCGGGTCTCGTTACGTGTCGTTACTTTTCGTTACGACTCGTCCCGTCTCGTCGTCGAGTCTCGTCACGTCTCGTCCCGTCTCTTTACGTCTCGTCTCGTCATTTCATGTCGTGTCATGTCTTGTCATGTCGCGTCACATCTCGAAACGTCTCGTCAGGGCAAGTCACGTTTCGTCACAACTCGTCACATCTCGTCACGTCTTGTCATGTCTCGTCACGTCTCGCATCGTCTCGTTAAGACTCGTCACGTCACGTCTCGTTTCGTCTTTTCTCCTCACGTCTCTACTCGTCACGTCTCGTCACGTCTCGTCACATCTCGTCTCGTCACGTCTCGTCTCGTCACGTCTTGTCACGACACGGCATGTCACGTCATGACTCGTCTCGTCACGTTACGTCTCGTCTCATGTCTCGTCACGTCTCATCAGGCTCGTCGCGTCCCGTCACGTCTCTACTCGTCACGTCGAGTCACATCTTGTCACGTCACGCCTCGTTACGTGGCATCACGTCTCTTCTCGTCACGACTCGTTATGTCGCGTCACGTCTCGTCACATCTCGTCATGTCTCATCACGTCGCGTCACGTAACGTCTCGTCACGTCTCGTCGGGTTCGTCACGTGTCGTTACTTTTCGTCACGACTCGTCACGTCTCGTCGTCGAGTCTCGTCACGTCTCGTCTCGTCATTTCATGTCTTGTCATGTCTTGTCATGTCACGTCACATCTCGGAATGTCTCACGTCTCGTCACGTCTCGTCACGTTTCGTCACAACTCGTCACGTCTCGTCACGTACCGTCTCGTCAAGACTCGTCACGTCGCGTCACGTCTCGTCACGTCCTTTCTCGTCACGTCTCTACTCGTCACGTCTCGTCACGACTCGTCACGTCTCGTTTCGTCTCGTCACGACTCGTAACATCTCGTTTCGTCGCGTTTCCACACGTCCCGTCATGAATCCCAACGTCTCGTCACACTCGTCAGGTCTCGTTACGTCTCTTCACGTTTCGTCTCGTGTAGTCACGTCTCGTCTCAACTTGTCTAGTCACGTCTCGTCACGTCTCAACACGTCTCACCACGTCACTTCACGTTTTGTCACGTTTCGTCACGTCTCGTCCCGTCACTTCTCGTCGTGAATCTTCACGTCTCGTCACACATTTGTCAGGTCTCGTCACGTGTCGTCACGTCTAGTCACGTTCCGCCATGTATCGTCACGTCTCGTCACACTCGTCTCGTCTCTTCTCGTCACGTCTCTTCTCGTCCCGTCTCGTCTCGTCGTGTCACAACTCGTCACGTCCCGTCTCGTCACGTCACGTCCCGTCTCGTCACGTCTAGTCACATCTCGTCACAGCAAGTCACGTCTCGACACATTTCGTCACAACACTTCACGTCACGTCACGTCTCGTTATGTCTCTTCTCGTCACGTCACGTCTCGTCAGTTCGCGTCTAATCTCGTCACGTAACAACTCGTCACGTCTAGTCACGTCTCTTCACGTACCGTCTCGTCACATCTCGTCACAACACGTCACGTCTCGTTACGTCTCTTCTCAACACGTCACGGCTCGTCATTTTGCGTCTCATCTCGTCACGTCACAACTCGTCACTTCAAGTCATGTCTTGTCGCGTCTCGTCACGTCTCGTCATGTCTTGTCACTTCTCGTCATGTCTCTTCACGTCTCGTCTCGTCACTTCTCGTCACGTCTCGTAACATCTCGTCACATTTCGTCACGTCTCGTTAGGTCTCGTCACTTTACGTCTCGTCACGTCACGTCACATCCAGTCACATCACGTCTCGTCACGTCTCGTCACGTCTTGTGAAGAATCGTTACTTTTCGTCACGTCTCGTAATGTTCCGTAACTCGTCATGTCTCATCACATCTCGTCCCGTCTCGTCATGTCTCCTCACGTCTCGTCTCGTTACGTCTCATCACGGCACGTCACGTCTCGTCACGTCTCGTTTCGTCTTGTCAGGTCTCGACGTTTCGTTGCTTTTCGGTAAAACTCGTCACATCTCGTCACGGCTCGTCATGTCACGTCTCGTTACATCTTGTCACGTCACGTGACGTCACGTCTTGTCACGTCCCGTCACATCCCGTCACGTGTCGTCACGTCTTGTTACTTTTCATCACGACTCGTCACATCTCGTCACGTCACGTTTCGTCTCGTCTCGTCGTTGAGTCTCGTCCCTTCTTGTCACGTCACGCCTCGTCACGTCACTTCTCATTTCGCAATGTGTCGTCACGTCTCGTCACAGCCTCGTCACGTATCGTCACGTCTCGTCACTTCTAGTCATATCTCGTCACGTCTCGTCACGTCTCGTCTCGTCACGAGTCATGTCGCGTCACGTCACGTCTCGTCTCGTCACGTCTCGTCACGTTTCGACACATATCGTCACGTCTCGTCACGTTTTGTCACGTCTCGTCAGGTCTTGTTACTTTTCGTCACGACTCGTCACATCTCGTCACGTCACGTTTCGTCTTGTCACGTCGTCAAGTCTCGTCCCTTTCTTGTCACGTCACGTCTCGTCACGTCACTTCACATTTCGTAATGTGTCGTCACGTCTCGTCACAGCCTCGTCAGTCTATCTCGTCATGTCTCGTCACGTCTCGTCACGTCTCGTCTCGTCACGAGTCATGTCGCATCACGTCACGTCACGTCTCGTCACGTTTCGTCTCGTCTCGTCACGTTTCGACACATTTCGTCACGTCTCGTCAGGTCTTGTTACTTTTCGTCACGACTCGTCACATCTCGTCACGTCGTTTCGTCTCGTCACGTCTCGTCGTCGAGTCTCGTCCCTTCTTGTCACGTCACGTCTCGTCACGTCACTTCACATTTCGTAATGTGTCGTCACGTCTTGTCACAGCCTCGTCACGTATCGCCCGTCTCGTCACTTCTAGTCACATCTCGTCACGTCTCGTCACGTAACGTTCCGACACATTTCGTCACGTCTCGTCACGTTTTGTCACGTCTCGTCAGGTCTTGTCACATCTCGTCACGTCGCGTCTTGTCTCGTCACGTCTCGTCACGTCACTTCACGTTTTGTTACGTGTCGTCACGTCTCGTCTTGTCTTGTCTCGTCACGTCTCGTCACATTCGTCACGTCTCGTCACGTCTTGTCACATCTCGTCACGTCACGTTTTAGTCTCGTCACGTCTCGTCTCGTCTCTTCATGACTCGTCACGTCTGGTCACACATGTCAGGTCTCGTCAGTTTTCGTCACGTCTCGTTACTTTTCGTCACGTTTTGTCTCATCTCGTCACGTCTCGTCGCGTCTTGACACGCCTCGTCAAGTCTTGTCGTCGAGTCTCGTCACGTGTCGTATCGTCTCGTCACATCTCGTCACGTCTCGTCACATCTCGTCATGTTTCATCCCGTCACGTCATGTCTCGTCACGTCTTGTCATGTATCATGCTTTTCGTCACGTCTCAAAACGTTTTGTTACAACTCCTCACATCTCGTCTTGACACGGCTCGTAACGACACTTAACATCTTGTCACGTGTCGTCACGTTTCGTCACGTCATGTCACGTCACGTCTCGTCACGTCTCATCTCGTCACGTCACATTTTGTCACGTCACGTCTTATCACATCTCGTCATATCTCGTCACGTCACGTCTCGTCACGTCTCGTTACTTTTCATCACGACTCGTCACATCTCGTCTTGTCTCCTCCCTTCTCGTCGCGTCACGTCTCGCTACAACTCGTCACGTCACGTTTCGTCGTCTCGTCACGTCACGTTTCGTCGTCTCGTCACGTCTCGTCTCGTCTCGATACTTCACGTGTCGTCACGTAGCGTCACATCTCGTCACGTCTCGTCACGTCTCGTCGCGACTCGAAACGTTTTGTCACAACTCGTCATGTTTCGAACCGTTTCGTCACGTCGTGTCTCGTCACGTTACGTCTTGTCTCGTCCTGTCATGTCTCGTCACGTCTCATCACACTCATCGCGTCCCGTCACGTCTCGTCATGTCTCGTCACGTCTCGTCACATCTCGTCACGTCACGGCTCGTCTTGTCTCGTCACGTCTCGTCACGTTTCGTCATGTCTCGTCACATCTCGTCTCGTCGCATCACGATTCGTCACGTCGCGTCATGTCACGTTTCGTCTTGTCGCGTCGCGTCACGTCTCGTCACGTCGCGTCATGCCACGTCACTTCTCGTCACGTTACATCGTTTTACGTCTTTTCACGTCTTGTCACGTATCGTTACTTTTCGTCACGTCACGAAACGTTTCGTCACAACTCGTCACGTTTCGTCTAATTTCGACACGTCTCGTCACGTAACGTCTCGTCTTGTCACGTTACGTCTAGTCTCGTCCCGTCATGTCTCGTCACGTCTCATCACACTCGTCGCGTCACGTCACGTCTCGACATGTCTCTTCTTGTCTCGTCTCGTCACGTCGCGTCACATATTGTCACGTCACGTCTCGTCATGTCTCCTCACGTCTCGTCCCGTCTCGTCATGTCTCGTCACGTCTCGTCTCGTCACGACTCATCACGTCACGTCACGTCTCGTCACGTCTCGTCAGGTCTCGTCGTGTCTCGTAGCTTTTCCATACAACTCGTCACATCTCGTCACGTCTCGTCCTTTCTCGTCATGTCACATCTCGTTACAACTTGTCACGTCACGTCTCGTCACGTGACGTCACGTCTTGTCACGTCTTGTCACGTCTCGTCCCATCTCGTCACGTCTCGTCTCGTCTTGTTACTTTCCGTCACGACTCATCCGTCACTTTCCGTCACATCTCGTCACGTCACGTTTCGTCTCGTCGTCGAGTCTCGTCCCTTCTCGTCACGTCACGGTCGTCACAGCCTCGTCACGTCTCGTCACGTCTCGTCACTTCTCGTCACATCTCGTCAAGTCTCGTCATGTCTCGTAACGTCTCGTCATTACTCGTCACGTCTCGTTACACTCGTCAGGTCTCGTCTGGTTACGTCGGGTCTCGTCACGTCTCACGTTTTGTCACGTCTCTTCACTGTTCATCACGTCCCGTCCCGTCACGTTTTGTCACGTCTCGTCTCGTCACGTTTTGTCACGTCTCGTCACTGTTCATCACGTCCCGTAACGTCCTGTCACGTCTCGTGACGTCTCGTCACGTCTAGTCACGTGTAGTCACGTCTAGTCACGTCTCGTCACGTCTCGTCACGTCTCGTCACTTCTCGTCACATCTCGTCAAGTCTCTTCATGTCTCGTAACGTCTCGTCATTACTCGTCACGTCTCGTTACACTCGTCAGGTCTCGTCAGGTTACGTCGGGTCTCGTCACGTCTCATCTCGTCACGTTTTGTCACGTCTCGTCACTGTT
The DNA here is from genome assembly GCA_017312745.1 of Gryllus bimaculatus. Taxonomy (NCBI): domain Eukaryota; kingdom Metazoa; phylum Arthropoda; class Insecta; order Orthoptera; family Gryllidae; genus Gryllus; species Gryllus bimaculatus. Next base: position 3,150,209 of record BOPP01000057.1, read on the forward strand.
ATCACGTCCCGTCCTGTCCCGTCACGTTTCGTCACGTCTCGTCTCGTCACGTTTTGTCACGTCTCGTCAATGTTCATCACGTCCCGTCACGTCCTGTCACGTCTCGTCAATGTTCATCACGTCCCGTCACGTCCTGTCACGTCTCGTGACGTCTCGTGACGTCTCGTCACGTCTCGTCACGTCTAGTCACGTCTAGTCACTTCTCGTCACTTCTAGTCACGTCTCATCACGTCTCGTCACGTCACGTCACGTCTCGTCACGGCTCGTCTCGTCACCTCTCGTCATGAATCTTCACGTCTCGTCACACTTGTCAGGTCTCGTCACGTTTCGTCACGTCTCGTTAATGTTCGTCAAGTCTAGTCACGTCTCGTCGTCGAGTCTCTTCAGTCTCGTTACGTCTCGTCGTCGAGTCTCGTCACGTCTCGTCCCGTCTCGTCACGTCTCGTCACGTGTCGTCACATCTCGTCACGTCTCTTTACGTCTCGTCTCGTCACGTTTCGACACATTTCGTCACGTCTCGTCACGTTTTGTCACGTCTCGTCACGTCTCGTTACTTCTCGTCACGTCTCGTTACTTCTCGTCACGTCTCGTCACGTTTCGTCATGTCTCGTCACGTCTCGTCACGTCGCGTCACATCTCTTCACGTCACGTCTCGTCACGTCTCGTCACGTCGCGTCACATCTGGTCACGTCGCGACACGTCTCGTCAAGTCACTTCATGTCTTGTTACGTGTCGTTACGTCTCGTCTCGTCTTGTCTCGTCTCGTCACGTCTCGTCACATTCGTCACGTCTCGTCACGTCTCGTCACGTCTTGTCTCCTCTCGTCACGTCACGTTTCGTCTCGTCACGTCTCTACACATCTTGTCATGTCTCGTTACGTCTTGACACGCCTCGTCACGTCACTTCACGTCTTGTCACGTCTCGTCACGTCTCGTCAGTTGTCGTCACGTCTCGTTACTTTTCGTCACGTCTCGTCAAGTCTTGGCACGTTTTGTCACGTCACTTCACGTCTTGTCACGTGTCGTCACGTCTCGTTTCGTCTCGTCACGCCACGTCACGTCATGTCTCGTCTCGTCTTGTCTTACTCGTCACGTCACGTCTCGACCATTTCCTCACGGCTCGTCACAATCATCACGTCTTGTCACGTCTTGTCACGTCTCGTCTCGTCACGTGTTTCACGTCTCGTCACATCTCGTGTACGTCGCGACATGTCACGTCAAGTCACTTCACGTCTTGTCACATGTCACCTCTCGTTTCGTCTCGTCTTGCCATGTCTCGCCACGTCTCGTCACACTCGTCACGTCTCTTCACGTCTTGTCACGTCTTGTCACGTCTCGTCACATCTCGTCACGTCTCGTTACATTTCGTCACGCCTCGCCAAGTCTCGTCACGTCTCGTTACATTTCGTCACGTCTCGTCACATCTTGTCACGTCTCGACACGTCTTGTCCCGTCACTTCACGTCTTGTCACGTGTCGTCACGTCTCAGCACGTCTCGTCACGTCTTGTCACTACTCGTCTCGTCCCGTCTCCTCACGTCTCGTCAGGTCTTCTTACGTCACGTCTCGTCACGTCTCCACACATCTCGTATTGTCTCGTTACGTTTCGTCACGTGTCGTCACGTCTCGTCACATTTCGTCACGTCTCGTCACGTTTCGTGACGTCTCATCACGTCTTGTTACGTCACGTCCGTCGTGTCTCGTCATGTCTTGTCGCGTCTCGTCACGTCTCGTCACGTCACGTTTCGTCTCGTCATGTCTCGTCGTAGAGTCTCGTCACGTCTCGTTACGTTTCGTCAAGTCTCGTCAGGTCTAGTCACGCCTCGTCACGTCTCGTCATGTCTCGTTACGCCTCGTCACGTCTGTCACGTCGTCACGTCGCCTCACGTCTCGTCAAGTCTTGTCTCGCCACGTCTCGTCTTGTCATGTCTCGTCACGTCTCGTCAAGTGTCGTTACGACTTTTTAAGTCTCGTCACGTCAAATCACGTCACGTCAAAGCACGTCGCTTTTTGTCACGTCTCGCCACATTTCGTATGAAAACTTGCGTTTTTGGAAAAATAATATTCAATAAATTACTATCAAACTATCTTGTACATGTATCATTCAGTGAATTTTTACTTGTACCTACGTGTCATTTCGGATTAACAGTAATTTTACCATTAAAATTTCTCTCGTCTCGTCAAATCACGTCAAATCACACGTTACATTTCGTCTCGTCTCGTCACGTCTCTCGTCTCGTGCGTCCCGTGCCATCCCGTCACGTCAAGGTCGTGTTATCTCATGACATGTCATATTATTATCATATATTAAAAATTACTTTCTAATAAATATCTTCATTATCATAAATGCAAATATAATAAATTTTGTTGTTAAAGCAACTCTCTTCTTCACTTACATTTCATAATTGCATTTATTGTTGCCGCATTTGTAATGATACATCTACTATTTCTTCATCATTAGGATCAAATAGTCCTGTAGATTATTATAAAAGAAACATATAAAAATGTTATTTAACAACAATAATAATTACGTTATCGAAATATTTGATTTGCACAAAATCCCACCAATGTAAATGTCCCTACTACAAGTCCTACTATGTACGAAATTGGAAAAAAGGGACAAAGTGGAACAAAATATGACGAAAATAGGGACGAAATGGTCTAAACCGGACAAAATAAGACGTAATGGAACGAAATAGTACAAAATGGAACCAAATTGGACGAAACGGGACGAAATGTGACACAATGGGACAAAATTAAATGAATGGGACGAGATGGGACTTATTTGGATGAAAAGGACAAAATACAACGAAGTGGGACAAACTGTGACGAAAAATGATGAAATGAGACGAATTGGAAAGAAATGGGACGAATTGGGACGAAATTGGAAGAATTTGGACTAAATTGGGAAAATGCCGAAATGGGCCGAATTGGGCTAAATCGTCCGAAATGGGGCGAATTGGGACGAAATGGGATGAAATGAGATGAATTTTGACGAAATTGGAAGAATAATTTGGACGAATTACGATGAAGTAAGACGAAATTGAGTGAAGTGGGACGAAATGAGACGAAATGTGACAAAATGAGACGAATTGGGAAGAAATTAGACGAAATTCAACGAAATGGAACAGATTGGGACGAAATGGGAAGAATGATGACGAAATGGGTTGAAATTCGGGAAATGGTATGAAATGGGACGAAATTTGAACAAGAGACGAAATGGTACAAATTGGACCGAAATTAGACGTAATGGGACGGAATAGGCCGAATTGGCACAAAATGAGACGAACTGGGACGAATCGGGACAAAATTGGAAGAATTAGGACGAATTGGGAAGTTTTGGGCTGACATTGGAAGAATTTGGACGAAATTGGACGAAATTGGACGAATTGGGACGAAATGGGACGAAATGGGGCGAAATGGGACGAAATGGGACCGAATGGAACGAATTTGAATGAAATGGGAATTGGGACGAAATTGGAAAAATTGGAACGAATTGGGAATGGGACAAAATTGGAAGAAATTGGACGAAATGGAAATGGGACGAAAATTGACGAAATGGGACGAATTGAGACGAAATGGGATGATTTGGGACGCAATTGGAATAATTTTGTTGAATTGGGACGTAGATAGACGAAAGGGGACGAAATTGTGGAAATTAGACGAATGGGACGAATAGGGACGAAGGTAGGATGAAGGTAGTAGTATGTCTAAACGTTAACTTTGAAATGATGAGATTGAGAAGTTTTAATCTAATACTGAATGAAAATTAGAAAGACTAATTGACTACAATTTTTATCAGACATCAACTTTCGTATCTCATTGATTAAATTTTCGATTTGAAGATCCTATTAGACACTACGCACTACTAGATCCTACCACTACCATTTGAATTAAAAAATGCGATGCCTCAAATCCTTATCCTAAATCTATACAAGGGGCCATTGCACTACGAATTGGGTCTGTGAGGTGGAGATCAATCAACCACATTTTACCGTAAAACAATCTGTAGAATCTGACCCGTCACCTGTCGCTGGCGACCGTACCACAATGCACACTGTTGCACCAAGGATCCGACTCCTTTCCGGTCCCGTTTTCCGGGACCCATTAGGCGACCGCGAAAAAGCCAGTGCCTCCGGCCTGCCAATTACTGTCACATGACGTCCGCCGGCGCCACTATACTCACCCCCGCCC
>BOPP01000057.1:3154949-3172665 GCA_017312745.1 Gryllus bimaculatus
CCGCCCCGCAACACCCGTGCCACACCCGTAATGATGCATGCGTGATGCCTTTGTTTGCTCTGCCGATAACGAAACATTCCGTTAGGAGAGCACTACAGGACACCTGAACGAAATCTTAGGAAGGAGAACTGGGAATCGCAGCGTTAGCTTCGCGAAAATTAAAATTGTTTGTCTTCAAGACAGTAATTATGTTGTTTTTTTCATTGATACGTTATAACATGTTATTGCCTTTAATACGGAACTCGATGTACACTGCATACCTTACTTGGATCAAAAGGAGCGTGGTTACGAGAGAAATATGAAAACAACTGAATGGTGCTATATTATCTCTTATGGAAGGAATTGTAAAAGGGAATTATGGGAGGGAAATATGGAAAGACAAACCGAATCAAGTTAACATCTAGTTGATTCATAAAAAAAGTAAATTTGAATCAATAAAATTCTGTATGTACCACTGGTTCTATTGACCTCGGGCGACAAAACAGCCTGCGGCCAAAGACCCTCGGGCATTTTGACGCCACTCGTTCATTAGAACTCTTACAACGCCCTTGGTGCATAAATAACTTTTTTATATTGAAAGTTAATATAAAAAATGTTAATTTTTTGTATTCTTCGGGGAATTGATTAGAAAAAATTTAAATATCAAACGTATAACTTTCGACACCAGGCGTGTCGAATTACTTATTTTCAAAACACTTACGAATATATATGTGTAAAATCAGCTGCACTTGTAATCGAAACAACAATTTTTAGTTAACCAGTTTGTTTCAAAGCCTCGATGCCTCTTTATCAAATTGGCATATTTTGAAACTAAGCCTTTGAACTCAGCCAGTTTTGAAACTCAGGTATTCAGTTGTGTAATGTTTAATACTACATGGATTTATTGGAAAGGCTTCATTAACATGTTGATTTCAATAAGTTAAAAACATTTTGACGTAATAATGTTTATTCGCTCGTAAAGGCAAAGAAAATCCTGGAATGTTTCAGAAACAAGTATGCATAGAATATTCTTAATCAAGGACAATTTGTAAACGCTGTAAAATAAGCCAGAATACAAGAGAAATAGATAAAATGCACTAAATAAATCAAATTATAAATAACTTGTTTTATTTTATTAAAACTACATACATTAATACTATATAATATGTAATCTACGAGGTACCTTCCAGGCCTTTCAAAAGTTCAAATATTATCGTTGAATTTTCATGACAAGATTAAGCGTTATATGTATAAAATATAACACAAATTACCCTAAATTGTAGGATTAGAAATGCTATTAAGCAAATAAAGTCACTTCAAATCAAAATATGTTATAGAGAGAGACTGTCAACTTTAGAAAATACAGAAGGTATTCAAATACATTCCCACTTACATAAGGTTTAAAATGGACCGAAAAGTAATGTTTATTATGGACTTTCAGCCAATCAGCGACTGTCTACCCACGAGGCAAAGTTTACATCTACTTCATTCTCTCGTTGGATAAAGTATAGGTCGTCATGCATGCGTTGAAAAAAGGTCTTCCATATCAGATGAAAACACGTGTGATGCTGAATCAACAGGATACAAACATGAAGAACGGGCGCCAGCAGCGCAAGAGGCTTGTGTTAAGATTACTCACTAACATAAAGCATTAAGGTATTGAAAAAGTGAATTTGCGGTGATTCAATTTATTACTATACATCTGAAATAAGAAACACAATCGTATTTGAAAAGCTGTATTATATTTTGGTTATAATCTGACATAGTGAACCTCTGATATAGTGAACCAAAAATGTTCGTCCCCAAAGGTTTACTATATGTAATTATTTTCATCGTCGTAAATCATCCTCATCAAACAGTACGTTACTCGCAATCCAACTTTGAATGCAAGCAACCAATATATGTACAATATTTGCATTAATTATATCGAATAAATAGGAAGGACGTGTACAATTATTTTAATTCGTAGTTGTGGGTAAGTAAATCATATTTCACGACCTGCAGGGAACCACGCAGCGTATTCAATGTGTGTGTCCAGTGATTGAATTTTTCCACTGAAGAAAACTACGTTTGCACCTATGACCAATGCAAATAGACTATGTACAAACTACCTCACAAGTCATAAACGGGAAAAAGAAGCTTTAGTATGAAATCTCTTAAAAATGTCTCAATACTACAAGATAATTCGGACGCTTTGTAATAGAATGAATGACTTCATTCAATCTGTTTCTGCACGTCCATTAAATTTTAATAATATCTAGTATGCATCTTCACATTTACTTACCAGATCTTAAAATTCGAAATGACAAATGAACAAAAATCACACTTTGGCAGACAACCTTCCGTTGGAAGAAATATTGCTCCCAGTCATTGGCGATATTTATGTGTATGTAGCCTGGTATTACAGTCTCATCAGACTATTGCCATAGCAAGGCACGGGCTCCGGACGCCAGTGGTAAGCAGGTTGCAACCACACCATCTACTCTATGTGACGAAAAGTATCCGGACACGTGGCTGAAAATGACTTACCAATTCGTGGAGTCGTCTATCGGTAATGCTGGAATTCAATGGGGCATTGACCCACTCTTAGCCTTGATGACAGTTCTCACTCTCAAAGGCATTATTTCAATCAGTTGCTGAAAGGTTTCTAGGGGAATGCCAGCCCGTTCTTCACGGAGTGCTGCACTGAGGAGAGGTATCGATGTAGGTCGGTGAGGCCTGCCACGAAATCGGCGTTCCAAAACATTCCAAATTGCTGAAAACCTGGAGTATGTGTGTTCAAAATTATCGATTATTTCCTTTTCTAAATCTCAGAACAGTGTAGACGTACAGAAAAAAATCGTGTTTGGCCATTTTCATTTCTTTCTTAAAAACACTTGATGTTAAAGTACATTTTATAAATAAAGCGCTTTTCCTCCATACGGTAAACACTATTGAGTAGACAAATGTAACACAATCTTCACTGTTCTTGGACTTATTCTCCGATTAAAAATTCTCTACAATTTTCAAGAGCGGGTACTGATATCGGGAACTTCAATTTTGGAAAGTGACGCTCCCTATTGAATAACGGGGCCTCCTCCCCTCACTCCCAAAGTGAAGAGAAATTTTAATCGGAGATTCACATCACAGGTATACCGACGAGATATTTCTATTGTCACATGCAGAATGTTAGTAGTCGCGGGGGAACGAAGAATCGGCGAAGATGATGGGAGAGCAGGGTGCGAAAGAGAAGACAGAGACGAAAGAAAGAAAGAAAGAAAAGAAAGAAGAGAAAGAAAGAAAAGAAAGAAAGAAAGAGGAGAAAGAAAGAAAGAAAGAAAGAGAAGAAAGAAATAAAGAAAGAAAGAGAAGAAAGAAAGAAAGAAAAGAAAGAAAGAAAGAAAGAAAGTAAGAAAGAAAGAAAAGAAAAGAAAAGAAAGAAAGAAAGAAAGAAAGAAAGAGAAGAAAGAAAGAAAGAAAGAAAAGAAAGAAAGAAAGAGAGAAAGAAAGAAAGAAAGAAAGGAAAAAAAGAAAGAAAAAAAAGACGAGGGGGAGGATGTCTCTCCGACCTCCGCCACGTGCACCGCCTCCGCTCGTGTGACGAGCTTCGCCGCTCAACTAATGGCGGCATCGGTCGGAGGGAGGGGGAGGTGGAGGTCAGGCTGAGGGGAGGGACGACCGGTCGAGGCGCCGGGTCACCCGCGCCCGCCGGATATAATTAGGGCGAGCGACCGCCGCAGCGGGCGCGCATCCGTAAATCATCCCCCGGCCACGCCCCCTCGCCCCACACTCCCGCATCGCCCCCTCGCCCCGCCCGGCCGTGGCCCGCGCGCTGGAAAAGCAGCGGCATTTGAGCCTCTTCTTTGCGGTGTAAAGGCGGCTCCACACATTCGGCATTCGCCGAGCAACGAGCTAGTGTTCCCTCCCGAATAGCTGATGTGCTCGGCGAATGTTCGCTCCCTTTTCATGTGTCCTAAAGGCGGCTCCATACATTCGGCATTCGCCGAGCAGCGAGCAACTACTGCTCGTACAATCCCGAACAGATGATGTGTTCGGCGAATGTTCGCTCCCTTTTCATGTGCCCTAAAGGAGGCTCCACACATTCGGCTTTCGCCGAGCAGAGCAGTAGACTTTGCTGTATCAACTTCACGCTGCTCTGCAGCTCTACTTTTTCAATTAAACTTTTCATACTTCATCGGACTTGGTCTCTGTACTTGAAACTTCCCTCGCCACCACGCTCCTCCAGGCAACTTCGCTTCCCTGCGAACTCAACATTTTTGCATCCTGTACTGGAAGCATTTGTAGTTGCCTGCAAACACTGCTAGTACCACAACACCTGCAGCGAAAGGATTACAAGGGTATAGTTACCCACATTATCCATAGGGCTTGGCAGTACCACGAATGGTGGGTGTATTTCCCCCGCGCCACGCCTCAGCTTCCTTCTTCCCCACTTGAGGAATCTCATCCCCGAGAGACATAAGCTCTAATCTCCCGACTTGTATCTCGAGAATATGGTAAGGTAGCCACGTGTGTGTGTGTCTGTGTGTGCGTGTGTGTGTGTTGAAAGGAAGAGAAGGGGAAAGGATGAGGAAGAAACTATAGTGACACGTGTGTTAGGGTACAACTTCGGCATTCACCTGGTAGTGAGCAAACAAAGGAAAGAATACAAGCTATCAGAACAGTCAGTCGCATGACTTCTCCTTCAGACAGGATGAGTTAGACCCAGCTTCGTGGCTAGTCGGGACTTCAACTAAAGGATCTCCAGTCAACAACAGTGCGGAGACTGATATTTATGCTGAACTATCGCGACCAGTTCAGCCAATAGAGTAACATGTTTTTTTATAGTTATTTGCTACCTGTTCAATTGTATTACAATTTTTCAGGGAGTTGAATATAAATATCATTAATAACGTAGAGGCAAGATGCCAGCATTTAATAGTCAAATAAATTATTACCAATAATTTAATGAAAGTGCTATCACTAACTTTAATTATGTAACTAAAAATTATTTATGAAATGTGCGAATAAAAATGAAACAATATTTAAATTATGGAGGACGAAAAATATCCATAGGGAACGTGATTGGATTCAAGGATGAGGAAAATAGTTTTGACTCAACGTGAAGTATTATAATTTGGTAGGAACAATTTTTGTGAAGTATAAATGTTTTCAAAGAATCAATATGACGCTAAGGCGAAACCTCATCCTACCACCCTTGTGAAGAAGAGGTACACTCAATTTACAATCATAACGGATTATATGGAAGGTCATTTAGCAAAATAATAGGACAATACATTTGATTCAAAGAGCTTTATTTAATCTCAGAAATTCATTACTCGCCGCCATTTCTTCAGGTGTGAACGTTGCTGTCGCTAGTTGCCAGCACCACCGCCTCCTGCCCCTCCCGCCCCCGNCGCCGCCCGCTCCACCGCCCGCCCCAGCCCCGCCTGCCCCGCCGGCTCCGCCACCTGAAACAAAACAAAAAAAGGCTTATAAGGCATGGGTCTCAAAGTCAACATTTTCCACCAATCTCTTATTTCTTATGCACCTTTTTATTTTTCGCTAATATTCAATCGTCACCTATAGGTGCCTGTATTCTTATAAGGCATGGGTCTCAAAATCAACATTTTCCACCAATCTCTTATTTCTTATGCACCTTTTTATTTTGCGCTAATATTCAATAAATTGTCACCTATAGGTGTCGGTATTCTTATAAGGCATGGGTCTCAAAACCAACATTTACCACCAATCACTTATTTCTTATCCATCGATTTATTTTTCGATAACGTTCAATCAATTGTCACCTACTCTATTCATTCTTGTGCTGCACATCTTGGCTCAAAACTTTCAGGGAGTACATTTCAATGTTAATTTCTATAACGATGTTTTACTGTAAGAAAAATATGATATACTTGCTAAGAAAAGTACCTCGCAATATGTCGGTTTCTTCTTTTCGACCTTGACATTTTCTTATAATTAATTTACTTCATTCATAAGCATAAGAAATTGTTATCTTTAAGACAATTACGTGCACTTCTTTGAGCTGTGATTACAGATGCTGCACACTTTAGAGAAAACGCAAGGGGAGGTATTGAAATAAACAATTCCCTTCATAGGGCTCCATGAAAGACAAGGGTTGCGAATCCCTGATATGACGTATTTTGCTCAGGAGCTTTGCGTGTCCAAATTGTTGTATTTTAGAACTTTGCGGAATGTAGCTTTGAGAGCATATACTGAAGAAAGTATAGCAATGAGAGATCCTCACTATTCATTTTAAAAAATTGTTCTAAAAAACGAAAAGTGGCAAAGACGAAATCGGGTGAAATAATTGAGGCCGCATTTTTCAACACAATTTATTCAGAGAGCCGGCTTTGCCGTCATCGTCAGAGCCACATAGAGGCACTGTCTCCGAACTTTCGCCACATATAGCGAGACTAATGATGATGGCAAAGCCGTCGGTAGCACGCTCTCTGAATAAATCTATGTTGACAAAGATGACTACAGTTATTTCTTCCTTTAATAATGTCAAAAACGCCTCATCTGTATGCCCACAAAGAAAAAACTACAACGTACAAAACAAGTATACAATAATACACCAACAACAATAATTATTTTAACAAACTGTTCTGAGAAATAAAACACGGTTAAGAGGAAAACAACTACAACTAATATCCTAACACAAGTGTTAAATAATACACCAGCAATAGGACCTATTGAATGTTTCGCTGATCGAAATCAGGATCAACACCTCTTTTACCAGACCATTGAACTGAAAAGAAACACATCACCCGAATTAGACTAGGACTACTAGAACATGCAAAAGACTTGCCTGCACCGCCGGGCACAGCAAAAGCCACATTCACCGTCGCCAGCAGGACGAAAGTGGCCACGTACAACAGGAAAGAAAAGGTGCTGGCCATTGTGATTCTCGGTGAGAGGACCTCGGATAGAGACACGCTGCCGAAGATCTCCCTTTTATACGCAGCTCCTTGCCCAGACCGAGCACAGGTGGACACCTGCGATTGGCGAAAAGTCGTTTGACGTCAAAAGCACACAGAATTATGAAGTGTTGACCTTTGCCATAGTAAAGTAATTGTATTGCGAGGAAAGCAATAACTTGTATTGGATACTTACATTTTCGATTGTTCGGGTTAAGAATTGCGCTGTTCTCGGACTTTCTTTTTGCCAGTGTCGTAAAATTGATGGATTGATGAGTACTTAATATGTGACAAAAGAAAGAGATTTCTCTTTGATATTTAGATTACTTTAATATTTTAGTAAACCTTACATAAAACAATTTGAAATTATTTTAAATATACAAATAGGTACCAGGACCAGGTACAAATGAACTCATATCAAAATAATTTTGTAATTTTAATGTTTTTAACATACATCTTAATCATTTACTCGTTTTAATCTTGGAGTACGAAAATGTAACACTTTTTTAGTTTCTCGCTACCGCTCACGCAGAACAGAGAAAATTATAAAATGCTGCGCGGAAACATGGCGAATTTTCAGCGGAAAAACTCTTAATACAGGCCCCTAGTAACAAAAAAAATGGCTATCTCCAGATGCTAAAATTAGAGAAGAAATCCTCTAACACGTGTTTTAGTCAGAATTCATGTTTTGTGGCTCTTTGGTATCGAAAAATCGAATGACGGCAAAACTCTGTCAGACTGTCTGACTGTCTGTCTGTGAACAACGATAGCGGCTAAACCGTTCAGCAGATTTTCTCCAAAATTGATATTCCCCAATCCATCTGGCTGATGTCGTGGCCCCTTGAATTTGAAATCGATATTTCAATTTTGTGGGGAGTTTGTTTACATGAAACCCTTGGAACACTTTCATTCACATTTTTTTTTAAATAATGACTCAATCTATTTTAATAAATTTTGTTGTTGGACAGTGTGAAGGACATTTAAGAAAATGGTGTACTCATTTTCTTGGAAACCCTCATTCGAAAATTACAAAAATTCAATTTTTTTTCGGCGTCTTCCGACAACTACAATTATGAAGATAGAGATTATTTCTCTCAATAAAATCTGTTCCTTAAAGATAGATTTTGAAGCAAAGTCAAGTACAATTTTTGAAAATGAGAGTACTTTTCGCGTAATTTTGTGTGCAGGTACGGAAGAGAAAATATGTGCTGTTTTAGCACCACTAGTTAATTAAACACTCTTTATGATTTGTAGTGTTAACATGCTGAACATCTTCAAACCATTCTTCGTAACCTATTTCTTTTTACACGCTTTACAAAACAGAATTCGACCATCCGTTGAAATCAAGTAACTTACAAATTCAGTTTGTAAACTGTATAATCTAGTACCTGAATATGGTGATATTGTCTTCAGCCTAGTGAAAATCCCCTATAAAAGATGAACTTGCACAAGCCAGGTGTACGTGCCATCGGGATTCGGTAGACTCGCTGAAATAGGGAAATGCCTGGCTAGGAGGAGTTGGGGCACTTCGCTCTTAACATGAATAACAACCATGGAATATTAAACCACTTTATGTCCCGCGTATTTGCACTTACGTAAGTCATGTTACTTTAGAAAAATGAGTGAAGCGAAAAGTTGAAAATGGAAAGGATCGTGTAAAATTTCAAAAATATTCCTTTTAAATATTTATTTGGTAGAAATATAATGCATTTACAAAAATGTAAAAATATGCAGTTGTAGTCTACATAAAACTATATTAAAGAGAAGCAACAATGAATAATTCATACCGATACAAAGTCTGGAAGAATATTTGCAAATACGTGAACTTCTGGGCGTTATAATAAGCTAAAACAGCGAATTTCCTTAAGTTCGTAGGATGTTTTTAAATGCTAAGATTTCAAGTGTATATAAATGCCATGTCTCACAAACGTCTGACACGTGTGCGCCGAAAAAAGGGTCAGTGGTTGTAATTATGTGGCGTATTTCTTTTTCAAGTAAACGTAGCCAGTAGGTTTACTTTGCCATATTTTCCTACATCACACATATACAATATTGGTATATATAAAACATTTCAATTGTATTTTCAGAGAGATGTTGAATACTATGTGCAAAGAGAATACTAGTAGTAATTGTGTTGTTCCAGAATGTGTAAGCCTTCTTCATTGCATTAGTCTTCGAGCATTAATTTTAAACGAAATGGAACAATGTTTTATGGGTTAGCTATTCTCCTTACAGTGAATATGTAAAACTTTTCTAACATTTCTTTAGCCACATCTCATATACGTATACTTTTCAGTGTGCATTTTTGCTACTTTCCGAGCCGTTTTACAACCACAGTGATTCTAGTGGCTTGAATGTTTTCTACGTAAACTAATAAACCATTTACATACATTTGGAGTGTTTATACGATTCTGCAATATACATTTTTGTCTAGAAAGAATTTTTCAAACATTTGAGTGCTAATTGCGGCTCACGTAGTTTATTAAACAATATTCACGTAGTTTATTAAACAAAAAATGCTTAAAATTGTCTTTAGAGCTTATTTCGACGTTTTCTCCTCGGCCTTGTATATTTAATGAGAACGTACTATTAAATAGTACTTTTATACTTTTTACAATTTTACAAGTATATAAATGTAGTATATAATAATAGGTTTGAAATACGACTTTAAGAATATTGATTTCAAATGAGACTTGATGAATATTCATGTACATGAAATAAGAACCTTGCTCTTTAGGCAGCTTTTTTTTTTTTTAAATTCGGAGCAGTTTTTGAGAAAATGTCGTTTTAGCATTTCAAAAAACTTGCAATTTTAAGTTAATTTGATTTTTTAGGGAATCTTGATTCGACATCACTTGCACATTCGTGTCTTTTAGTGAGACGTAATCACAAGGATTTAGATAATAAGGATACTAATTTCCTTTGAAATTAGGTAGTACGGTCAGGCGGACGGACGGGCGGGCGGACGGACAGGCGGACGGACGGGCGGACGGACGGGCAGACGGACGGGGCGACGGGCCGACGGGCGGGCAGACGGACGGGCGGGCGGACGGGCGGGCGGACGGACGGACGGACGGACGGACGGACGGACGGACGGACGGGCGGACGGGGCGGACGGGCGGGCGGACGTTTTGGAAAAAAACAATTTTTCGGTATCAGGGGACCCCAAAAGGTGTATTTCCGTTGAAATCTCGAAATGCATTTTCCGCTGCATTACATTACTTTATCTATACTACATATATTACTCCGTATATACGTACGTATACGAAAATTTAAATATAAAATAAAACAAAATATTCTTCTAATTAAAACATGCTTTTGGGTATTTTTCAATACTTTTAGGAGGAAAATTACAAAAATAACGTATTGTTTAAAAAAAGTATGAATCCTATTTATGACGGTTTCACCTCTGAGTCGCCTTGTTTTAGGTTCAACGATTATAAAAGTGTTTTCGTTGTGCAAAATAAAGTACTGACCCAGTACGAATGATAAACTCAAATAAAGAGACAGCAGTAAATCAATTACACTGCTTACGTTCATACTGACTTATAAGTTAATTAAAGTACAGCCTTTTCGCGCTTGTTCATCATTGAATGTTATCAAATAAAGTCTACAATGGAGAAAGAGAAGGTCATCTATTAATAAAAAGCTGCCTTGTATGTTTCATTAAATTGTTAATAAAACATAATTTATGACTTAACTGATTACTTTGGTTTTGTTTCACCACGAAGTATGATGTTTTTTCTCATTATTTATCACTGTCATTTTTAAAGGACAGAAATCTAACGATTTTGTAATTTTTTTGAAATGATTACAATTGAAAAATTGAGATACCAAACTAGTGGTTCCACAACTGAGCATACTTTCTTCCAATATTATTATAATTTCCAATCTTCGAAAATTTAGAGCATACAACGAAAAACCCCGCCATTTTTTAAGTGTCTCTTTTTCTATCTGTGGAAGAAAGTTGAAGAAAAACATTTGGAGCAGGATATGAGAAATATTTGTTTTTTATAAATTGCCTTAATTTCAAGTACAAATTACGCGAAAACTACTCGTTTTTTCAATACACTGTAAATGACATTTTTTAAAGAGTTGATTTTTTGGAAAAGACTTTGTCTGTAGCAATTTTGTAGTTTTGAAGTGTTAACTTTTTGCAATTTTCGAAAATACGGAGCGTTTGCCGAAAATAGGAGGAGCGCCATAATTTTTTACCGCCCCTTCAGAAATTACGAGAAAAAAACTAAAGAAAATATTGGTGTTGGTGTTTTTTAAACAAAAATTGTTTAAAAAAATTAAAATTGCCAATATTTTCTACGAACAAGGATTAGGTTACAACCTGCTCTGGTGTCCACTTTATCTTTGGCCTTCCCCGTTCTTGTGGGATATATTGAAGAGCTAATGCCGTCAATCTCTCATATGGCAACCTTTGAAAATTATTCGTACCATTTCTTATTAATAGAAATTTTATCTTATACATAAGTGACGTGTAACTCTTTCCTTAAATCCACATTCCTCTCTTTATCTAGGAGGTGGGATCCTAAAGTAAAAATAAAAATTAAAAAAAATTGGTCGTAAAAATTTCATTTCTGCCGTATGAATTCTACTTTTAACTCTTTCCAAAATTGCTTTTGATTTACTTCTGTACGAGTACAAAAGCACAGCAACGACAATAATATTAAAAAACTTTATATGTGTATCTTTACGTGTTTTATTTTTTAAATCCTTGTGAATGTTTCTACATATATTTCTAAACTTATTGTCTAAATCCATACTTTTTTATATGTGTCATAGATTCAAAAATTCTAATGTTCTAAAATAAACTAAATGTTCTAAAATTTTATTGTGAATTACAATTTTCGTTCTAACTGAAAATTTGCCATCGTTTTTGATGGTCGAAATTTTAAAATTGAATATTTTTGCAATATGCACAGTGCGTTGTAGCATGTCTTCGGTATCTTGCAGAATAACATTAATCTTCTTTTCCCAATTTTTATCTACTATATTGAATTAACTTTCACCGCTCTCGCAGTTTTCCAAGCCCCATTATAAAATGTGGCACAATTCCCAATGCACAAGAATTTTGAATCCCTCTACTTTTTCTTGGTTTATGGTACTATTGCTATGATTACATGTTTCTCTTCAAGTGCTACTGCCAATTACAGTTCCTTACTTCCAATACCCCTTACATTCCAGTGGCTACTTTTACATAATCTATTATCCAATTAGGTTTTCCAACTTTCTTTGCCATAATCGACGTATTTCCATCTCCGAGGCCGATTGTGTGATAACTAAAAGTTTGTTTTTTAACTCCCCTAGAGGGATGGCTTCGCAACGCCTTTCAGAGCCCTATCTGCCCATGGTTTTCGGTCAGGAATTCCCTTCCCGGAGCCTTTGGGCTAATCCTTATCCGCAAGGCGACGTCGGCAGCACTTATTGACTGGCGGTGCCTACTCGCCACGTCACTAGGTTGTATAGGTGGTTTTTAATGAGTATATTTGCGCCATGAACTACCCTCCCAAACTCTGTTGAACAATCACCTTGGTTCGCGAGAGGGTCTCTGGTCACGCCATCTTCATCCTAGTCAGACCGTTCCTTGCTGACCCGCCCAGTAGCAGATTCTTGCCCTAATTATATCCTTTAAAGAACAGATTTCATTCGGGAAAAATCTCTATGGTTGCTTCCATTTTTGACAAAAGTTTGAAAATGTTGTTGAAATCAGAAATCAAAATATGCGTTTGAGGCTCCCATAGCCTTGAATTCGTTTAGATCGATCGGGGAATATCAATTTTCGAGAAAATAGGCTGAATGCTTTAGCCGCTGGCTTTAACCACAGACGGACAGGCAATCTGACGTTTTGTCGTCAATCGAAGTTTCAGAATAAAAAAAACACACAAAACATGGATTCTGGCTACACCACGGGTTAGAAAAAGTAATTTACTAAAAGTAAAGAAACGGGATTGATCCACTTTTCGTTGCCACGATCCGGAATTAAGAGTTTTTCTGTCGAAAATTCGTGGTTTTCCGGCGCACAATTACACAACTCTCTCTACTTACTAAGTGCGAGTAAGTAAAACTAAATGTATACATATGAATCTTTCTCTTTCCTTAGTTAATTTTTTGTAGTTTTGTTTTAGTAGTTTGTAGTTTTGTAAGTTGTAGTTTTAAAAGTTTTCCGAAAGTTAGAGTCTGAAACTTAAACAAATACACTTCTGTTCTTTGTTTCAAAATTTATTATTACATGAAATTTGTGCATTTTTTATAAATGTATTGAAGCAAAAAACTTTGTTTTTTTTAGGTTCAATCATCCGATATGTTATAAATCTTTAATGTTGCTGACAATATCAGTTATAAGTTTAGTGTCTTCTGAATATGACAGTGGTAAAATGTACTTTAATGCAACAGTAAGTAACCGTGGAGTAACGTTGACAATATTTCCTCGTTGGATTTTCTCACCCTTTATTTAAAACTTTTTTTTTTTTTTGCAAATTTGATAAAACTTCACCTACGGCATCTGTAGGCACAGACATAAACAATCTACGACATATTTTCGAGTGATATTGATTCTACGAATACCAAAAATGTCATCCTCTGAATAAAAAGTGGTACTCACAAGTATATTGGCGTTTGGAATAAAATTTCCAAAATATTTTCATCGTCTTTTCATCACGTATTCAACATAATAAAACAAAAAGTAAGAACATTAAGCACATTTAAATCGCAAACTGCATACATTGGACTTGCAAAGCATAATTATCTGATCTTATTGTCTGTGATAAATTAAAAAGAAACAACAGTGCAAAGAGTTACGTTGCATTCAATATAATAATGTCTCCGGTTTAGAGGAGCAGGATTTTAATTGGCGTCTCCTCAGTTTTTCTGATTTCTTAGAAAACGTTGTCTTTCATTGTACCGAACAACTGCTGGAGGATTGGGTACTTGCGTTCTGCATCCTTTTAGGTCTGGTACTAACGATTCTCGGCTCGTGGCTAGCTCTTGGTTAGCGTGCTTGTTTTCCACTACGTGGACCCGGATTCGATTCCCGGCCGAGCCAAGACCATAATGCGAGTTTTCCTTGCAATATATATGTTGCTGTGCGACGATGAGAAAATTCACTTCTCGGAAGACCGGAATTCGGCGTGGGAATGTCTACGTGCTAACCACACGTACCTCCTCAACCCATGACCGCGAAGCAGGGACGTCGCCGGTAGGCCTGAGCTCGTTCAGGGGCTGTCGCGCAAAATACATTCTTACGAATGATATTCAGCCTTGTAAAACATTCCTTGACATTGCCTTCTGAACCAAAGAAACTCCAAGATCTTTACTATGTGACCAATAGAAGGTAGTTTGTAGAACTTTATGATGTTCAGGTAAGTACAGAATACTAAGAAAAGTCTGCAATTCGTGTGCATTAAATAAAAAATTAACATCGTTTTTTACTTCCGCAGCATAACGTGTAGTTGCCACGACAATGTTCTAGTATATCAGAATTACAAATTGATTCAAATATGTCCAAAGTGCTGCTATTATCAAATATTTGGAAAAACTTACAATTACAATTACAATTACAATTACAATTTAAACTTCTCCTGAGCAATGTTTAATTTTGGGGGTAGATTTCTATTAAGCATTTCCTAATGGCACTAACCCGATTCTAAATTAGGAGTTCTACGCGTGTTTCCCTACAATTTACACTTTCTGACAATACGAATGAAGATTTATGATGAACTCCAGAATCCAACTGATTAGATTTTGTAAGTCGTTGCAGGGTAGCTTGTCTCTCAAGGTCTAGACCCTAGGGGAATTCCCTCTCTCCCGGCTCTCTGGGTACGAGAAGTTTCACGAGCATGGCTTGTATTCTCTCATCTATCGACTCCATGACGACAATAGTAACTCCTTGGCAAGAACTGCGTTGGTCAAGGCCATGCGAGGGTTTCAGAAAGACATAGGGTCATATGAATCAAAATGAGCACTTGCTCCGAAGTACTTGCTCCGGAGCTAAGTGAGTCTACTCCGCGGCACTGAGCAAAAGCTCCATTTCGTGTGAATAAAAACTTCGTATGTCTCCGAAGAACTTGCTCATGTCACGTGAGCATTTGCTTGTTGTGATCAAGCGATAGTGAAGGCTAAACGTTTTAAAAATTGATTTCTTGAATAACAAAGAGGTTACATACGTTACGCGCGTCGCGCATATTTGTACGGAATAAAGAGCAATATTTTGTTGTCTTGTTCTTTAAATTCGAATATGAGTAGCAGTAACGAAGAACAGGCGCCAGGGGCCCAGGTAGTTTTTGCCGAAATGCTACGCGAATATAAAATTATTTTTGAAAAGAGCCAGCTTCCGGAGGTACGCCATGGACGAAACGAAACATTCCAAAGTTTGAAAAATAGTACACCGAAAAATTGTTGAAAGAAACTATTATTAAAGAAAATTGAATTTGTCGCAAATCAGAGATAAAAAAAATTATTTTAAAGCTCTAGTGTCATACAATCAAATGATTTGGAATGGTCCCCTAATATCAAACCTTAGAAACACAACACGCACGGATATCGTCTTTTCTTCGCATGGAGGATGGTGGGAACAAAAGATCCCAGCGCGATTTCTGTACGTCTGTTGAGTAGAGTTGTAATCCCGTTTGGCTTTTGTATCGATGTTAGATACTGATATGACTCTCCAAAAACTCTTCAATTGTATGCATTTATTCACCTAAAAATATTATTTACAATTAATTTACACTTGAAAGGTCTTTGGAAACTCCACTGTAAATAACACCCAAAATATCAACACAATGAATTGAATACTTTGTAATAACAAACCAATTCCCAACAACAAATATATATATATATATATATATATATATATATATATATATATCGGTGTGTGTGTGTGTGTGCGTGCGTGCGTGCGTGCGTGTGTGTGTGTGTGTGTGTGTGTGTGTGTGTGTGTGTGCCGAAAAAAGTATATTTCAATGGTTTATCGAAGAAAAATTAGTTTTCGAATGAATGAAGAGAAAGTCGTTAGAATGGTGTACGTAGGGAGGTAGGAGTAGACGTAGATTAAGATGGAATGAAAAGGTTGAAGATGATTGAGAAATCTAGAAATCTAGGTAAAGGATGGCGAAGGAAAATAAAAGTTAGAATAAATTGGACTATTATAATGAAAGAAGCCAAGGCAAAAAATGAATGCCGATGACCTGAAGAGGACAAACATGCTATTGAATGTTACAGACTTTCTCGTACTAGTTTCCTAATATTTTTAGTGTGGGCCCCACTCCCCAGCTACTACTACCTGTTGACGTCATATTTTTTCACATTTACTCAATTTTTCGGAAGGTATTAGTAGAATTGAAATATACGTCTTTAAGAATATTCATATTGTAAATGTAATAATAACCTGGTTCTTTAAGTAAATCTTCATTGAAAAATTAGGGGCAGCTTTTGAGAAAATGTCGTATCTAAAAATCAGAAATTTTATGTTCATTTGATTTTTTCGCGAATCTTCTTTCAAAATCACTTGTACTCTTGCGTGACGTAATCGTAAGAGTTTAGAGAGTAAAGAATTACATTTTGTTTAAAATTAGTGATTAGTTAGTATTTGATCTTCAAATGATCAAAAGTTATAGAATTTGAAATGTTTCGGTTAGAAATTGCTGTTTTGTTGCACAGATCACATGAGCAAAGAGGAAAATGACAACCTTTACCTCTATATTTTAAACAAAAACAATAAAAGAATTCCAGTTAGATCTCAATGACTCGATCATTAACCATTATTATAATAAAAATATAAAGTAAAATAATACTCTTTCATACTTGAAGCTTGATTTTTGGTATTTTGCAATGTCTTAAGAAAAATGACACACGAGGTATTTAAAAAAACAATTTGAAGGCTATTTATGACTGTTTCACCTCTAAGTGGCCTTGTCTTAGGTTCAATCATTACGCAAGAATTCTCTCTGTGCAAAAGAAAGTGCTGACCCAGTACGAATGTTAAACTCAAATAAAGAGGCAGTAGTAAATCAATTACATTGCTTACATTTGTACTGACTCATGAGGTAATGAAAGTTCAGTATTTTCAGACATGTTCACCATTGAATGTTATCAAAAATGTTTTATAATGGAAAAAGAGAAGAAAGGTCCTCTCTTGTTCTGCATTAATAAAAAACTGCTTTATTTCATTAAGTTGTTCATAAAATATAATTTACGATTCAATTGATTAATTTATTGTTTTTTCACCACGAAGTAGGCAAGTTACCACGAAGTGGGCGATGTTATTTTTAGATCACATTATTTACCGTTATCTTATTTAAGGGTCAGAAATCTAACTTTTTGCGAGCTTATTGCAATAATTGCTATTGAAAAAGTGAGACACAAAATTAGAGGTGTTACAACAAAACATGCCATTTCGCATTATTATTCAATTTGTAATTTTTGAAAATTAGCGAGTTCAACGATAATAAGAGACTTTCCTTCCTTGTAGGATAATTGAAGAGGTAATGCCGGCAATCTCTCATTTGGCATCCTTTGACAATGTTATATTATTTATTATTAAGAGATACTTTATCCAACTGATATTTAACTCTTATATCTATCCTCTTTTGTCTAGGAGGGTGAGTCCTAGAGTACTTGGTAAAGCTATCATCTCTGCCGCCTGAATGCTACTTTTATCTCTTTCCAAGATTACTTCTGTTTTACTTCCATACGAGTATAAAACTAATGGAACGGCAAAAGTATTAAAGAACATTACACGTGAATCTCTTCATGTTATGGGGCGGGGTAGGGTAGCGGGGGCGGGTCGCGAAGGCGGGTAGCGGGTCGCGAAG
>BOPP01000057.1:3178351-3217338 GCA_017312745.1 Gryllus bimaculatus
TCCCCCGCAGCGTACTTTCACCAACCTAACGGTTCTGGCCCTCGTGTTAACGACGCCACAATATTAACGAGTAATTAATGAGAATTAACGAATGGGTTTTGATTTAGGGCTTGTCTACTATTTAGTCTCGCAAATGTAGTGTATGATGTATCCCAGAAGGGGGGGTGTTCTTTCCCCGTAGAAACATGAGATCTGGTTCCTACGTATGCTCGGCGTTGCCAGATGATTCAATGTATATATACCGATATCAACCTTCATAAATCCTGTCATTTTCTCTAAAATTCCTGATACGAATATCAATTGCTTTAAATTGTTCATATAATATCATAGTTATGAAATTGTTCATAACATATCTATTACTAATCTATTTTGTTCAAACGCGCGCAGTTAAACCTAACTCAATAACCCTAACTCGTTAAACTTAACTCAATATCCATTCATTTTATATCGATAAAGTAAATGGAAGAAATGGAAAGGTTTATCCTTTTCTACCATAGCATGTGTTAGAAAAATACCCTCCTATGTTACACTAATGTTTTTACGTCAGCGTTTTCCCCAATATCACTGTTATTTGTAATATTGGCTTTAGAATTAAATTATTAAATAATAAAATATTAAATGAAGCTCAAATTTACATTTATTACAGTACACTTCAAATCCTGGTAATTAAACGTACCAGGATGTCTTCATTCTGGTACGTGGTATCGTCATTAAAATTCTGGTAAAAATACCAGGATTCTGGTACGTTTGGCAACACTGCGTATACGTCGGTTTGTGGGTTTTCCTCTGCAAGAATCTCCCACAACGAGGCCCAGCTTACTGAAGCTTTCGACATGTTTGATAATACACTGCATGAAAGAGTATGTCGAAGAGAGTGAGTGTGAGTGAGTGAGAGAGAGAGAGAGAGTGAGAGAGTGAGAGTGAGACAGTGAGAGAGAGTGAGAGATAGTGAAAGTGAGAGTGAGAGAGGGAATGAGAGAGAGTGAGAGTGAGTGAGAGAGAGAGAGGAGAGTGTCAGCAGACAGGCAGGTAGACAGACAGGATTAATATTCAAACTCACTCAGTTATTTAATATCCATACGCCTCGCTGGGTTATTAACTCCATAATATAATAAGGCAGTCAGTTGTAGAGTTATTATGTATTAAGCAGATCCGAGATTCACCCTGAAGAACATTTACAAGAAATCCATCCACTAAACTACTATTTTTTACAATATTGAGGATGATCTTTTTTGAAGAAATAGTTTTTTAATACATTTCATTTAACAAAGAAACTCTATCAACATTATTGAACTTTTGCAATTTTCGAAAACATAGAGTTCGCCGAAAATGGGAGCAGCACCACTTTTTTTACCGTTCTTTGCTTATGTGTTAGGGAGGAAAAAGAGCGTTTTGAGAAATTAGTTTTCATAGATTTCATTAACCACAATCAGAAATTAAGCAAAACCTACTAGTTTAAAAAAATTACATAACCTTTTTTAAAGAGTTGATGTTTTAGAACAGATTTTGTTTAAAGCAAAAATCTCTATCTTCAATTTTGTAATTTTTAAATGTTAAAATTTGGTAATTTTCGAAGATATATAGAGTTAACTGGAAATGAGAATTGCATTATTTGTTTTATCGTCCTCTCCTTATACGAGGAGAAAATTTAAATAATAAATTGGTGCCGTTTATTAGGAAAAAATGTTTAAAAAAATTAAAAATTACTTGGATTTCACCAAAAAATGCGAAATCTACACAAATTTTTCAAAATTTGTCCACATCCCGTTTTTTATGATTCTGCGCCGACATTCACCTGGTAATGATCGGAGAACTCACGGAAAACTACCGATCAGAGCAAACGGCAGGAAGAATTCTCCTCCAGGAAGAGACTTAATTCAAACTAGCTATCTAGCTAGTCTCGAAAATCGTGCCATCGCTGGGAATCGAACCTAGACCTCCGGGTCAGGCACTGAAGTGTCTGAACAGTTCTGAACTGAGCCACCTCTCCTGATATGAAATTCGAGAAAGTCTGCGCGATGCGCGAGAAAGTCATCTTAAGTTTCGACCAGCCCAAGCTATCGAAGATGAGTTATTTTCAACCACAAAAAATTATCTGCCAATGAATTTTTAACGCAGTCAAAAAATAAACGTACAATATTATTTTAGCATTACTGGGTAAATAGTCGGCCACGTCTTGTGGTAATAGCGCAGGCAGGAATTATAAGCACATCTACAGAGATCCGATCTGAAGTAGACTTGCACCGGGGAGTTAAGTTCTCACCCCTGAGTCGAAGAGTTTTTTCTTCACATTAGCACCACTCCTTAACGATGTGGCCGCTTCAGTGCGACCTAAGATATCAAGTTTCCACTGCCCAAGACATGTCTATTTTTGGAGACATTTTTTTTGTATTTGCCCCTCTTCCATTATATCGCAAAAGGCTTCCCCTTTCACCATTCTTACTTTAACATATGGCACTAAATTCGTGGGGAGTTTAACGGATGGACTTCAGTGTAAACTTCTCTTCCATTTGATTGCCTCCCATTAATCTTCGAGGGGATACCCCAACTGAAAAAAACGCGGGATCCACCGCTCTGCGAATTGATGAGACGAAACCCCAACACTGCTCGCCTTCGGGTCCTTTTACAGACGAACAACCCGCTAATGACGTTCTTTAATTACGAAGCATTCGGGCGTTGTTTCGCCTCTTAATTACTTCATGAATCGTCGAAGTCACCTTCTGCGAAAAAATGGAACGACCTCTGACTTTTAACTCACGGTTGAGTTTTCTCTGAGCGTGGGGAGGTCCAGTGAAATTGATCAGAAAATTAGATTTTTCCGCAAAGGTACAATGAGGCACAAGAGGTGAAATGTCGGTGTTAACGAAGTTCTTAATTAATTTCTTAACCATCGAATAGTTTTTATTTAAAATATCGTGCTTACTAATGTCAGTGTTCATCAATTTATCATAAAAATGTATTCAAATGTTTTTTTCAATAACTTTTTTGAAGAAAAGTAATATATAACTGCAGTGAAAGTATAATTTAAAAAAAATATTTACTAGCAAACTACTTGATGTAGCCCAAGCTTTCATCATACTCAATCCCTCTGAAAGAGGAAAAATATCAATTTTATACAAACCACGGTGTTTAAGGGGATTATTTTAATGTAATTGGTTCAAGTTTTAATTAAATACTGAGATTTTATTTCATTTCATTTTACAGTACATTGTTATTAGATTAAAATTGCACTGGTATTAGCGATCTATTAGGTAGCTGTCTTGCTGCAACACCATTGGCCTCTATCGAAATTTATTAGAAACCATCTTTTATGTATCAGTTCTGATACAGTGTGTGTATATATATATATATATATATATATATATATATATATATATATATATATA
Organism: Gryllus bimaculatus; assembly: GCA_017312745.1. Taxonomy (NCBI): domain Eukaryota; kingdom Metazoa; phylum Arthropoda; class Insecta; order Orthoptera; family Gryllidae; genus Gryllus; species Gryllus bimaculatus. The sequence goes on from BOPP01000057.1 coordinate 3,181,738, forward strand.
TATAGGTTCTTATAGAAAGTAAGGTTTGGTCCTTTGACTGTATTGCAAATAAAAGAAGGTAATATACTATGTGTAGGAGCAAGAAAAATCAACCTTTTTTCAAACTTAGGGACCCACAATACGTGTTATTCCGTCGAAAAACTGGCACTTTTTACTTTGGCGTTACTTACTCCTTACACAGTATAGAGAAAGTATTGTAATGCTCCGATAAAAAGTCATATTTTCGATAGAAAAACCCTTATTGCCGGACCCTGGTAACGAACGATAAATTTTGTTCCTATATGTACCTCTTCTTCTTCAAGTAAATTACGTTTTGTAACACGTTGGGTAGTCATACGCCATGTTTTGAGGGCCCTTGATACCGAAAAATCGATTGACGGCAAAACGTCTGCAATGGCTTGGCGAAGTGGGGGCAGGAGGGCCGGCCCGCCCCAGGCGGCACTTTAAGGGGGAGGCAAAATTTCACAATAAATAATAATAATAATAATAATAATAATAATAATAATAATAATAATAATAATAATATCATCTTGTAAAAGTTAATTGTAAAAAAATCTGTAGCTGCTTCAGAATTTGTCAGATAAGTTTGCTTATCTAACGACGGTTATATTACTAGATTCAAACCATACTAAATGTAATTTAGACAAGACAAGAAATCAAGGAGCAGAACTTGAAGTTGGAACAACTTCAACTGAGAACTTTTGTTGCTGCCACAGGCAAAGAAAATCAATTAATGAATGAGAACCTTCTTGAATTATTAAATTTATTGTTCAAATCCAAGCTGGAAGATACTTTGCCCTATATTATAATAATACTCCAAGTATTCCTCACTATTGCCGTAATAGTATAAGCAATGCAAGCTGTGAGAGGGGGTTTTCAAAATTGGAACTGATTAAAAATTATTTAAGATCACCAATGAGTCCTTAAAGGGTACCCAATTTGGCTATCTTATCTACTGAATAAGAGGTATGTAATGGTATAGACATTGAGAGTGCAATAAAAGACTTTGCTCTTCAAGTCTTAAAAAAGTAGATGAATAAAGTTTTAGTTAAAGACAGAAATTTTGTTTTTAATTCTAACAATTATATTCTTTTTCAATAAAAATATAAATAGTAACAGAAACATTATATTTCTAATTGGAAGAAGGTTTTGTTATTTTATATTCAATAATAACTTTATCTCATCAATCATCAAGGTGTAGTCACATGCGTTCTATAACTATTATATCAATGTACTTGCAAGTTGCAATTGAGTAAGAATTTTTGTAATAAATGTGATATATATGATGTGTGTGTGTGTGGACGGGGGTGTGGGATGGCGGGGGGGATGGCGAGGTTGTGTGGGTGGGTGGTGGCAGGTGTGGGAGGTGGGGGCGCGCTGGGGAGGGGCGTGGGCGAGTGTTGTTTGTTTGTGTGTGCTGTGTGTGTTACACACACACCACATGCAGCACGTATGTATGTATGTTAATGTTACTGCTGTTTATATATATATATATATATATATATATATATATATATACACACACACACACACACATACTATTCTACTATATATATACATATTCTATAGACTTACTGAATATTTTAGACCAGGGGTGTCCAACTTGCAAGTCGGGTGACCCACACCTGACTTCCCTGTATTGTTGATCTCTGCAGATTACCTGGTTGCTCTGAAACAAGGAGGAGGATTGGAACCATTAGTGATACCATTCAAATGCAGTGAAATACATTGGGATGATTTTTAAATTTTTGAACTTACCAGAAAAAAAGTTCCTTAAGGTTGACAAAACCTAACATTAAAGGAGGTGACACCGGTAGGGTGTATGTGCTATGTGCGCAATGCTCTCGCCCAACATGCAAGCAAAGGACTTAAACTTTTGACTAATAACATTTTGCAGGTCACAATAAATGGCACAGATGTCTGCATTTTGTGGGTTGCCATTCGGACAACCCTGTTTAAGACCTTTAATTTGAAATACCCAAATAAGCGGGTGGTGAAATTTTTATGAAGTATGTGTTTGTGTCAATCCCAGCAGCAATTTGTGCCCTTTTATAGTGAGAATTATGTGTAATATTCTATTAAACAACAATGTTAGAAAGACAAATAACTTGTTGAGATCTGAAAAAACTCACTCAGTAAGAAACCAAAAATGAATAATTTTCTCCAACAAATAATGACGTGTCTTGAGAAATAGTTTTGCATTGTCATAAATTGATTTTTTATTTGCCATAAATTGATAAATTGATTTTGCAATTTCTAATTCTCATTTTGTTCAATTATACAATTTTATTTATTTTGGATGTTATTCTTCTTGTAATGGAACATTAAATGACAAATTAAAAGGTACATTTAGAAATCGTATTGCACTGTGAATAGTGTATTTATTATGTATAATATTATGATTCTTCTGGTAAGTATTGATAATAGCAATGTACGATAGAGAAAAATTAACAAGGCAGAGTGCCTTTTGGTTTAAACATTAAAATCATGAAGTTTTTCTTAAATATCCGTTTTTTGCCATTCAAGAACAAAAGGCCCCTATTCCATTGCAATACTGTGTTGCTACTTTGCACTTTTTGGCCTGTTGTAAAGGATGCTGTGATTGACAGCTAATGAACCAGAATTAATTTGATAGTCAAGTGGGTAGCAAAATCAACAAAAGGAAATAGGTTTAAAAAGGACTGAAAAATGTTCAAGGTCCAAGATTTACTTAATTTTTTAATACCTTAAAAGAAAAAAAAAACAAAACAAAAACAACACCAATAACTTTAATGCCCATTAATTCCAGTCAGTTAATGAAAGGGCAGATCTGCATGTATGATGAATGAATGGAGATGATTGCATTGTTAATTAGCTTTTTAGTATGTTTTCTATTTGTAATTAGAATTTGTCATTATTATTATATTATCTGTTCATTAGTGTTGTTTGTTCTATTGCATCCAAAGTAAATGTTTAAAAATATATGGTGGAACAGTGAATTGTTGACCATTAAAAATTTTGAATAAGGTTTTTCATTTTAGTAAGTTAGAGTTACCAAAAGAAATTTCTCACTGTAAATTCTATCAGCCGAGACCTCATAGAGTGGTGAATTTTCAAGTTCACACAATAAAAGGAAAACCCCTGAGATAGAATACAATTTGAAAGTTATAATTGAGCTAGCCAAAAATATTGATGACTGGGCAATTAATGGCACATAAGCCAGTTGGTAAAAATTAGATAGAATAATATGGTAGTTGAAGTTGATTTAATTAATTATATATACAATGAGTAGAAGTGAGGGAGTAACAATGATGTAGAAGGGAGGGAGTATATGAAAGATCACACAATTTATACAAGAGAGGTTCCTTGGAATAAATTTAAATAAAAACAAAACAATTATCATAAATCAATTTATTACCAATACTCTACATCTCACAGCAGAAAAATACAAACACTTTATTCCTTTGTTCAAGATACCAACAGTTTCCTGAATTTTTAACAGTTATAATATAGCCTTTGGTATTTTAAAACAAGTTTGGCTTGATGAAATATCACAAACATTTAACATTTATGCTTATACAGTATGTCTAAAACCCTTATTAATTCAAGAGAAGCAAAATAACAGAGTGGGTTACTTTTCCAGAAAGGGAAATAGCCACATTAATTTGATATTCTTTTGCTTGTGCACATACACACATTTACAGCAATATTGAACATAACCACTTACATTACCACAGAAATCTGACTAGCAAGTGCATACTAAAATCAAAATATTGTCTGATGAGGGTGTCACAGAAAGTAGCTTCACCAGAATCTCAGTTCAAACCAGACATCGAGAAACAGGGAAACTGATAATACACATTTCATTTGCATGTCATAATTCAATTTTATAAATTTGCGATCATTGAAAGACTATCGTATTACAAGTCAACTAGTAGTTAGCTACTTGTTGATTAATAAGATGTGTAATGAAATTTTGCTCCAGCAACTAGATTCTCGAATATGTGAAGAAACTTCTTGACATCCTCTGAACATTATTTCATGATCACAGAGTACATTCCATATTCCACAAAAGAAGACATCACAGATCCTGTCAGTTCAACAACTTGACAAAGAATCATTGTGGTTCAGATAGCATGTGGCTGTTTCATATAATAAAATTTTGTATATAAAATAGTATGTGTTACCTATGAACACCAACATGTGTGTGTGTGTGTGTGTGTGTGTGTTTGAATACTAATAAATTGGTATCCCCAACAATAGAAAATACTGAAACTCAACTATGGTACATACCATCAATTTCTCCAAATAATTAGAGCTAACACAAGCCCAAAGAATTTATTAGAGGGAAACTGATGTTCTGATTCTGAATACAGGAAATGTAAGTAAAAATACCTATTTATGTGTAGTCACCAATCACCATGAATAAATGTGAATCTCACAAATAACTTGAATCAAAAGAGCAAATGTCATTGTTCAACATCTTCATGACTATGACTAGATAATAAATGATAAATGATCATAGAAAATCATTTGCAATAATCAACAACTGCACTAAGGAACTAAATTATAGTAATACACCAGTTGCTTATCAAATTACTTCTACTTGTATCCAGATCAGCTTAAAACAACATAATTATGAAATTCCTACACCATCTATTCAGCACCCCCAAAAAAACTTACAAAAATTTCAGATAAAAAGTAAAGAGGGAAGATGACATGGAATATACTCCTTAAAAAGAAGATACGAAATAAGTTGTTCTAATTAATGATGTTACCAAACAAAGACATTAATCATAAAAACATTGGAATTTCTACTTTGATATTACCACTTTTGAAAATCTAGAAATTTGGTCATTTGCTTCTTGGAAATATAGTTTCAAGTTAAAAATTCACAAAATTCTCTTATACGTATAAAAATTTTATAAATACACATCTCAGAAAAACCAAGAGGATTTTCACAAAAGTTATTTTTTCTGAAAAAATATACTAAGATTTCAATACTAGCTGCAAGAAACTATTAATACCAATGTTAAAAGTATAACGCTTACATTTTGTATAAAGGATATATAATCAAATCAAAACAACCAAAAAACAACCATGAATTCATACCCTGATAAGTAACATTACTATCTGGCACCTGTTTCAGTGCTATGCAGCTCTTGAACAATTTCAAAAAGTCATGGATAATATAATCTGTACAATGTTTATTCATATACATATATAATCTGAATTACTCTATCTAAGGAACACAAGCTCAATTTCACTCATTAATTATTTCAGGATGATCATTAATATATGAACTTGAAATCTGTACCAACTGTGGTAAAGATTTCCCAAAAACTGAGGAAAGATTCTCATTTTTGTACGAATCCAAAATAAGATGTCCTCTTAAATCTTATTATGATTTCCAATTTTCACAAAATGTTGTATCATACTTGTTTCAAATTCAAATCCAAATTTTATTGAAGTTCAACAGGTCACTTGCAGATATAATTATAAAATTGGGCAAATGGACATATTGTCGTTTTTAAGTACAAAATGAATACAGTTTTAAAAGATACTGCTTTCTGGCAAGAATGATTTCAAGTATAAACTACTGTCATGATAACTAGATACACTCCAATACAGTGCAACACAAGTGAAACATGCATTTGCATGTGGAAATTGCACTGAGCATTTAGCAAGAAATCTGCAAAACCTAACTTTGGCACTTGTGTTTTCTAAAACAAAACTTTTTTATAGAAAAGTGCTGCAATCATCAGTCAGCTGTAATTGGTCAAGGCAAGAAGCCAACATCACCAACCTATCATTTTAAGTAAAACTATGATTTGCTCACAATAAATTGTAAGTGAAAAATATAATCACTGCCACCGAGAGTATTGATTCTTAAATTATTCAAAGCAGATGTTTCCCAAACACACAGGTCAGGATGAGCAAAACATGTCATTTCACACTTCTCATTTTTAAAAAAAAAACCTCTTCATACCATTTTTTAGGAATAGATCTATGATTTTGAAACAATTTGATACAATTTGTAATCCTTTTATGAAATCACATGTTCCTATTAACAAACTATTTCATGAAGTCTTTACTAATTCACATTCTATTCCTTAACCCTCATCAAGCTGCATTTTCAACCAAGAAATTAAAAAAATATTCTATCATAAAAGCTGTATTCAATCATTACTTACTGCTATAATGAACTTTCCTTAAAGCTTCTTTGCCTTCACAACGCGACTCTCAGGAATGTGTACACTTTATTTTTGGATTTCAATTAATTTGTCAGCCAAATTAACTTTCTTACTGAAATGTTTGTGAATTTGAGAAACATCACAAAAGCAAACTACACCTTAGCGTTTTATTAAATTGTGAAGAATGCAAAGATTCGCAACTACACAAGAGTGCTGGAACATTTATAAATAAAATATTCAAGTTAATACAAAACAAATAAAATAACCATTATATAAGGTGATATAGTCCTTGTTGAGGAGATATTACCCCTGTTTTAAATATTGTTTAGTTATGTATATGATATAATAGACTTTGACATAAAGAGCAATGTTGATTACAAGGTAACAAAAATATAAGATTAATATATCCTAGATTTTGAGAAACTAAACAAAACAATTAAACAGCAAAAACAAACACAACCCTAACATCATATACATCATCTCTCTGGAATGACTATATTGCAAATTCAAAAGCTATAAGCAATTGAAATCCATCAGAAACCAAGCAAATTCTTGAATTTTCTCTAACATTTTCAAGGGAAAAAATTAGAAGAGCTAATACATTTTAAAATGTTTGAGGATATATGTAGTATTCTGTATTATTTTTTCAAACTAAATGTTTAGATTGCACATTCACTTTGAAAATGATGTTTTTCCAATTGTTTATTTTCTTTGGTAAAAAGGTACTTCTTTTTCATGGATAATTGAATTTTGAGTATATAAAGTCAAATTTAAATTTGTTATGAGCACCCCAAAGTAGCAAATTGAATGCTTAACTATTCTTAAAAAAATCATGTACTTGTTTTCCTTAATCCATATATACGAAATAGTTTATGTCTGACAAAAATTATAAATTGGGTGACCAAAAATACAGTTATGAATGGTTAAGGAATAGCAGATGGAAAAGATAAAGACCATCTTTGAAAGTAACAAAACATTTGAATATGTATCTCCAACTTTTGAATGAGCATTTTACATTAGCAAGCCTAGGAGAAATAAATTAGTAAACCCTGAAATTCGAAATTGCCCACAGTTTGAATGGAATTGAATTATTATTTAAGCCAACATTCTATTTGCTTGATGTCCTGATGTTCAATTCAATTTGTATACAAACCCAAATTTGCTAAGCGAGAGAATAAACAAGTAATAAAAAGTGTTTTGTTACAATAAAACTGTAATGACAAAAAATAGTTCAGAAAAAGCCGTTATAAGTACATACAAGATGAAAAACTGAACAGTAATTGCAATATTTTAAATGTAAGTACAATGCTTGACCTACAACCTTTTTTAAGCACAGCTTAATACAAAATTTGTATTTTATAGAAAATTAATTTTGCACAGTACATGGATTTAATTTTGTAGATCATAAGATCTTAACTTAAGTTCAAGTATTTAATATTTGCCTTAGAAAAGAACCAACTATTATAGCAAGACTAAAATTCAATCACTTCACTGCATATTTTCATGTGTATTATTAGCAAAACTTATTTTATGTTGGCAAAAATTTCACAACATTCTGTATCTGGCACTCAGACAGGTACTTTTCTGTCCTTCATATATATATCTCATTATAATAAATTTAACAAAAAGTACATAGCAGGAATAAGAATACTAATGCATAAACTAAAAAGATAAAGTCTAAAATTTCTAAAAAGCACTACAGGAAGAATTCTACAAATGCAATTAAGTGCACATATAAAAAGTGAAAAGAAGACTATACAAATTAATGTCGCAGTCCTATTTCCTATAGAAGGCAACATTATACTTATCACAATGTCTCAGTTTCATGATTTGAAAACCCACACCACCTCGATGAAACAAAAAAATACTGCACAGAACTGAAGCAAAATTTAATATTTTTCTCAGAATTATTGTGGGCACTTCATTTCTTGTCATCTCTGCGATTGTCATTACTATTTTCCTAAATGAGATTGAGTAGGCAAGATTCCTACACATGACACTATAGTTTTCAGACCAGTAAATTTCTTACAAAGGAAAAACCTGATGGCAGGCAGTTCTATCCATTTCCAACTACATAGATAGCAAACATCAAATCGTTGCTTTTCTCCATATATAAACAGGTAATGTTGATATTGAACATCCTATTACATTTTAATGGTGCAATTTTTGTTTTTCAATATTGAATATATCCACAACATGAAAAACACTAAAAACAAGCATCTACTTAATTTATATACAGCTGAAAGAACCAGGCACTGGATAGTTAATCCCACATCCTAAAACATCAAAGGTGAAGATTAACCACGAAAGCCAGAAGTACACAGCGACAGCTCTACAAAAAATCAAACAGGACAGTAACAGAACTGCTAACTGCTATGCTCCCAAGATTTTTCCTTCATAAAAGAGAATTAATAATACAATTATGGCTACTAAGTAGCCACACAATTATGGCTACTTAGTTTGTGAATAGCACAACTAGGTCCAAATTGTATCTTCTACACACTGAACAATGTACGTACAGATACTATGTTGAAACAGAGAATACAACATAGAATATTTCCTTGGTGGTTCCGTCAAGTCAACAATTAGATGTCATCCTACTTATGGTGAACACTGGACACAAAGGAGATGATGAAACATATCTCAGTTGATCATTCTCTGACTCATTAAACTAATTTCAAACACTTACTTTTCTACTATACAAACATACTTCAGTCACCTACTGAATGCAATCTATAAGATATGTAGCATTTCCTAGTCTTCTGTCTGATACATCTAATTCATTTACAGAAGTGTGATGTAGTTCACATTCATGATTTTGCACATCTCATAATGTCAAGATTTAAACAATTTCATTTAGGAAGAGCATCTTTCATTGGGCCAATAACAATATCATCCATGTTGGGAAGAACCATTTTTTTCTGCAAAATTATAACATTTTAAAAATTATAAAGAATGAAAGATATTATGTTTTTGGTATATACATCTTAATTTTTATTAATTTCAAGAATATTTATTCAGGGCATCCTCACTAAAAGTATATTTTTTTTAAAGAAAGGAAAAATTACATTGTAGCACAATGATATAAACATAAGCAGGTAATTATTTCTCGCTCATTGTTTATTTTAATAAATTATTTATATCAAGATAAGAGTTTAACAAATTACACAATGATAAAAAAACATGCATACCTGAAATTCTTTGACGAGTTGTTTTTCAATCCAACTAACAACATGACTGATATTCACTTGCCTCTCTCCAAATTTTGGACGTGCAGAGAGAGCTAAATGAGGACAACCTCGAAAACCATACCTTTTATGAAAGAAAACAAACAGAACATTTATACATTCAATACATTTGGAATAAAAAATCCAAAATTATGGTCAATGATGTTATGAAACAAAAATATACTCTCACCATAATCGGTCGGAAGGCGGTGGAGGGAGATTCAAAGTAAGAGTTCCAGCCAGGCCTTTAACTTCCACAGACAAAATTATACGTGTATTTGATACTTCTTCCATAGCACGCTTAATGTATTTATAATCAGTAGCCTTAAAATAAATTAATATATTAAGGTTATACAAAAAATGTATATCTTATCTAGTACAATGAAGAAATTAACTTGTCATTGAAACAACATTTTTATTAAAACTTATTTAGAATTGACGGTCAAATCAAAACATTAAAGAAAAATAAATTCTACACAATTAATGAGCAATTGCTGAACAAACATCCAAAAAGAATGGGGGGCCAAGATCTACTGCAGTCTTTGGAAAAGCTATTCTTTATTAATTGTCAAAATATTTGAATGAAAGTGTATAAATTAATATAAAAATGTATTCAATATATGAAAACTAAAATAACACAAAGCAAATACAAACATTCCCATTCTTGTGATATTGAATGATTGCACTAAACACAGCAAGAAAATCAAACACAAAGATAGCAGAAAAATTCACAAGATTTTTTCTAATTATATTTTTTCTTTTTAATAATTTTTTAGAGTCAAATTAAAGAACACTTGTACTCAAAATACCAACTTAAAATAATTTACCTGCTGAAAATATTTAGATGCAGCAATCTTATTCACCATTCGCAAAATTCTCTTCCCAGTGCTTCCAGCATTTTGGGCAGAACTTCCAACACTACATTTGGAAACAAATTGTGAATAATTTACATCAAGAGAAGTATATCACCAACATTTTTAACTGATCAAAAAATCAATTTCAGAATGATTAAGTATTTACATAAAACTTACTATTCTTCGTCAGTAGAAGATTTATCAAAATCACTATCATCATCAGAGGATTCAGCAGAATCATCAAGGTCACTATCAAACATAGGGGAACTCCTAAAACACATGTATAGCAGCACACATTTTATCAAGCAGGAATTAAACAATAATTCATTTACTCTTAAAAAATTCCTCATGCTGATTCAAATACATTCAAGCTTACGTTATTTCCGAAAATTATTAGTAAAGAAAACAAACTATAATATCAATTTACCAAAAACTCATTTCAATTTTAAAATTGAAACAGATTCATATTTGAAAATAAATTTAAAATTACAAATACAATGAAATAAAAAAATATTTTTTTCCAAATAAACTTTTAAAACTCACCTAATTTGTGAATCACTGTAACAGACACAAGTAAGAAAGATTACATTTTTCATTTACTTGAAACTATATAGATATGGAAGAACAGAACTCATATTTAAGAAAAAGTACCAGTTTAGCAAAGTTAGCAAAGAACCAGGTTTTTGAATAGACAGCGAGAAAGAGTGAGAGAAAAAAAGAGGGAGGGTGAAAGAGGAGAGAGAGAGCAAGAAAGAAGGAGGCAGAGAAAGAGAGAGAGGAAGAGAGAAAAGCGAGAGAGGAAGAGAGAGAGGGGGAGAGAGGAAAAAGCAAGAGAGGAAGAGAGAGAGAGAGGGAGAGAGAGGGAGAGAGAGGAAGAGAGAGAGAGAGGGAGAGAGAGGAAGAGAGAGGGAGAGAGAGAAAGAGAGAGGGAGAGGGAGAAAGAGAGAGGGAGAGGGAGAAAGAGAGGGAGAAAGAGAGAGGGAGAGGGAGAGAGGGGGAGAGAGGAAGAGAGAGGGGGAGATAGGTAGAGAGAGGGAGAGAAAGAAAGAGGGAGAGAGGGAGAGAGGGAGAGGGAGAGAGAGGGGGAGGGTGGAAGAGAGGGAGAAAGAGAGAATGTGAAGGGGGTGAATTCTTAATTACCCAAGGTTTTTAGAATTGGATATAAATGAAGAATAAGGCCATTAAATAGAAAGTCTAGAATATTATGTTCACTCACAAACAAAATATCCTGTTTATGGCAAAACTCTGACTGTTTTAACATTATCAAGATAGTGTCTCTTATCTAATGCCACTATCTAAACTGAACTGCAAAACTATCTTATAGTTTTATTTTTAAGTTTAAAAAAAAACAAAAAACAACTGTTTACAAAAATGAACATTCCTTATTATTAGAATCTTCCTTGGGAATTTTAATTAGAGGACTTACAAATTAACAAAATAAGTGAAAAAATAAACTTAATTATCTAATTTATTTATGCATAAGACAAACATTTTATTTTCATTCAGAAAATTGAATAATACAGTGACAATCATCTTCATGAAGGAGAAGATGCAGAAAAAATATAAACAGGAGCCAGGATTATTTTTGAATTAATTTAATTAAAGAACTTTATGGTTATTAATCTTTAAGTTAAAAAAGAAACCCACGCCACAATCCAGGGAAACAAAAAGCATACAACAATCAATTTCAATTTACTCAATACCTAACAAGCAAAATTCACAATTATGAGCACATTATTAATTTTTCAAAAAAATTTCAAGTTAATGATTCTACCTCTTAAATAAAGGCACCAACACAGGATATTAAAGTTAGTTGCATGCTCTAAATTTAACATAGTGGTAAATTGTAATTTTACCTTTTATCAGTGTTCACTGGTGTAGAGGGAGAAGCCAAACTTGGTGATGGGGCAGATGATGTGTCTGAAGGTTGTTCTTTCTTCAATTTCAAAAGATTCAATTTTGTTTCAAGGGTCAAACTAGCATTTCCTTTGTAAGTGATATCAACATTGACCCACAATCCCCTTTCATCAAGCATAGGTGATGATGTGCAGTGAATAAGAGGAACAGATTCTCCTACATCTAATTCCGAAACAATAATTTCACCTACAAAATGGGGTAACTGAAACACAAATAAATAATTTCACTAACAATCTCAAAAAATTTTAATAAAGAAGGAATAATTTTACAGTTTAATTTAAAATTTAACACTAATGAATAACAGTTAGGAAGATGGTGGGGTAATTTTGTTAAGTACACAATGGAAGGTAATTTCAATAAGTATGTATAATAAGTTTGTTATTGCTAGTATTTGAAACTTTGATGCACTAAAACATCAATTTATTTCCTAAATTTTTAAACAACATTCAATTTCATAAACAAGTACAAAAGAAAACACAACCATAAGCAGAAACACCAAAGAAGTACAAACCCGAATAGCTGAGAGTTTCTTCTGAATACGTTCTTGTAATTTTAGAACCCAAAATGGATTTTTCATTAAATCATATAAAACTCTTCCAATAAATGCATTAAACCACATTAAGTTAGGAGCAACATCACTTTCTGCTGCATTTTGTATTTCTGCATCCAATTTTTGTTTAGAATTCCGATGAGGCTACAGAAAGAAGAAAGTAACTAAATGTATTTTGAGAGTGATAAACTATTGAACATTTTATTTGGTGAGGAGAGAATCATACTGATACAAGAGGCATTCTCAACATTTAGAGAAAACGAGGGTAACACATTTGTGATTGGTATAAGGGAACAGGAGAAGGGAAACTTGAGGCTGTGACGTTCCTACAAAAGAAGATGACTTTTGCACTTGGATCACTGTGGTATGAAAATGTACAGTTTCTCCCATGTATCCATGCAGAAAGCTGAAAGGAAAAAAGAAAACAAACAAAATGTCACTTGGATCAGTATGGTTCTACAGTCCCCATTCACAAAATTGAAACAAAATTAATTAATGATTCATGACCTTTAATATAAATAATGCATAAAGTTCACAAGTATTGATCAAGTTATGGATATAATTAAAGCCACATGATGAAGTTTACTGTGATTCTTTTCTTCTCAATAGGCTGCATTTAAATAGTCATTTTTATGTTATTTTATAATGGATACTATACCCATTGCTAGTTGTTGGTGCATACCTGAGGTTGGAATTATTTATTCTGAAACATCAGCAAACTTAATCAATTGCTTTAACTCCATGCATAATCTGACACACCTTTGAACCTGCCTTGTTATAAAAATTTATTGCACCTGAGACATTCTTTAAAATAACATTTCCACAAACAAATTACAATGGGACAAGCATAAAAAGAATTTTCACAAGAAAAATAATGCAAGAAAATAATTTTGAGAAAATATTTACAATTCTTGGTTTTTTACTTATAGAGGAAAACAAAGGTGGCTTATTTAGAAAGATTCTAAATTAAGCACTAATACAATTTTTAAAAAGCAAATATAGAAATTCTGCACTTTTAACTGTAACTAGAGTTGCCATCTCTTTGGTTTTGACATAGAGATTCTGGGTTTAAGACCAATCTTCAAGCCCTTGGTTTACTCTGATAATCTGTATCATTTCACTATTTTGTTTATTTTACACAATGATATTCATTTATCTATATTTTTTAACACCGAAAGATGGAAATGCTATTCTACCTACAATGATGGTGAACAGAGGTGACTGCTTTAAATAATATTTTTTTTATTTTGAGAAACCTTTGTTATAATTCATGTCTTTTAATACATTTCAGGAACATTTTTTTAAGTAAATCATATATTTAATTATTTTGGCTTATATGCCAAATAGACAACTACTTTTTTCACGTCAGCACATTTACCACAAACAATTTTTCTGCAACCAGAACAAGTGTCATTGGACTTCTTGTTTTGACAATGTCCTAATTGACACTGTCAACACTTATTTGTCCCTTGAATGTTTGTTTGTACTGAATTACTCGCGACAAGTGATGCCCTCTTGGAATGTTTCGAGCCTTTAGCAGTGCAAGCAAAGTTCAGCCAGATTCAGTAAATATGACCACCAGGACTGATTGTTTCCCGAGACCTTTTCATACAGAATCCAAGAAATGATTTCAGCTAAATCTGTATCTATTATAAAATACTTGGACAGTCCAGCATCTGGATGAAGTTTTGACAGAGGGAGCTTGTGCAATTTGTCATCATCTCAATCACATTTAAAACGAGCAGTAATTTTGACTGCTACTCATTGTTGAAGGAAAATCATGAAGAATTAGCTATTATCTAGAAAACTAAGATGTCTAAAACAATTATATTTCATAATTTATAGAACATCCTCAAATATTAAAAGTCACAAAATATCACAATAATAAATTAATAAACAGGCAGAAAAGAAAACTTAAATTTCAAAACAGTCAAAATGACTGTTTTGGTTGTTCTAGTGTTAACAGAGAGTCCTTAATTCCTTACTATCTTCATTGGCATCAGATTACTTATTTCAGGTTCCTATTTTATAGTGCTTTTAAAATCTGTTTCACTTCACTAATGAGACAGAAAAGGGCGGTTTTCAGCTGATGTAGACAGTTCAGACAGAAACATCTTAAAAAAATAATTTTAAAATATTTGTGCCAGTCACAGAAAAGACCATTGTAATTTTATTTCTCTTACGACTTAACAAAATATAAAAATACATTTACATATCAGTTACCATAGATGTCACTTCACTTTGTATGTTGTATTGTGTCTTTGTGAATGTGTAATTTACCCCCTCACCCCCCCCCTCCCCAAATGATTTGATCAAATTTTGATCTCACTTCTTTCTCTCTGATCTGAGATATTTCTGTGTCTTCACAAATATTCAGACCAGCAGTTTTATTTACTAGCCTGCTCAAAATATTGACTGGCCTTTAAATTTTTTTTAATTTAACACCAATGAAGTTTGTAACCAACTTGATATGAAAATGAGCTGCATAATAATCTCAAGACAGTATTTGCTCTATTTTTATCTGTACCCAACTCCACTCTCCTAAATTAATTGTAATTAAGATTTTCTGGGGAGGAATTTCCAGCAGATGGCAGCTCTAATCATAAAACAAACAAAGTATTACTCATTAAGATCACAGACACAAAAAGAGAGAAAGAGAAAAAAGCAAGAAAGAATAAGCATAAACACAAAAAGTAATAAATAAAAGTAATGAACACAACAGGCCAACATTATTATTGTATTAATATTACTATCATAATTAATGTCGTGATAAAGAATTTAACTTCACAGAGTCCAATCCTGTTAATGTTTATGAACAGAGAAATTTAAAGATTGTGATAGTGGGGTACTCAACATCCAAGAGAGAATAAAAACATGAAACAATTCTCTCTGACTCAACATGAAAAAATAGGTCTAAATTTTATTCGGTTAGGTCAAATGGGAGTGATACTTCTGAAGGGATGGATAGAAATCAAATTTGCTTCTCTTAAATAACTTATTAATATTGCTTGTTTTATATAAATATATATTAATTTCTATTGCAATCAAAAATGTACGATATCATTTCAAAAATATGTTTTAATAAATTGCTTTAGCAAGATATATTTGTTACAGTACTGTTCTTTCTAAATCCAATAAAATCTCAGATATAAATGTTATTCTTTTTTAACTTTCCTACACTTGCTTCATAAGAAGAGAAGTTATGAAATTGTGCGCTGGAAAACAGCAAATTTTCAGCAGAAAAGCTCTTATTGCTGACACTCATAGTGAAAAAGCGGATAAATTATGTTTCTATATACAGAAAATTCCTTCCTCTAACACATGGCATAACAAGAATCCATGTTTTGTGGGTTCTTGATACCAAAAATTCGATTGATGGCATAATGTCTGTCTGTCTGTCCGTTCAACCAACGCTAGCACATAAATTGTTGCAATTGATTTTCTCCAAAAGAGATTTCCTCTGGTCGACAGTAGTGAATTAACAAATTGGCAGTCCTACATAATTTTCTAGGGCTCTTGATTGGCAGGGGCCCTGACCCTAACAACATTAATTTTTTTAAAAACTATTTGTTAATAATCAAATGAGTCAAGCATTTTATTTTTGTCACTGTATATTAATTCTCAAGACATTTTGAGCACATTAAGGCAACTATCAAGTTTAATGTTTACATATAACGAAAGTGAAAAATTATTACATTTTAAATTAAGAAAAAAACTTAAGTTTTTATTATTGAAGACAAGGGGACTTTATATGAAGCCTCAAAAATATTTTCAATATTTTTTCAAAAAAAGCACCAAATTTTTTGATTAAACTTTGACCTTAGATAGCATAAAAGGATGCTAGTTCAATTCTGTTAACATAAGAACAAAATATAACAACTGAACATTTTTCACAGTAATTTTTCTTTAAAATAAGCCTGCTCAAAATACAGAAGAGAAAAAAACTAGAAAAATGTTTCATTATACTCTGTTTCTTTCTATTTTAATATGTTCAGTTGAATTTAGGAACATATCATAACATAACAACATAACATAACATACCAACATAACATAACATAACATAAAGATAACATAACTAAACAAAAATAAAAACAAACAACTAACAGAATGAGCTGGAGGGTTGAGGAGAGGAGCTGGCTTCAATATACGTTTGCCTTTGGCAGTTAGCACCTGAAGCTTGTAGACGCTCATGAACTTCAAATAGTCAGAATTTGCATCCTCTAAAGTTTCAGAGTAAATTGTGTCTTCAGTATTTTCAATTGGTTTTTGTTGACTTTGAACAGAATCTTGGTTGTCTGGCAATGTAGAATTTGGTGGGTTCGTAGTAATCTTAGGAAGTAAACCAACTGATTTCGCTACTTCTGGAGGACATTCGGTAGGTTGTTGGGTTTGTTCCTCCACCTCCTCTTCCATGGGAGTATGAAATTTAACAGCAGCAGCAAGTCTCCTGTACCTGTAATGAATCCAGTAAATCAGAAATCTATTACAAGATATAAAGCAAAGAAAATAAAAGATAACTTGCAATTTTCCAATTTTACATATTGATGGAGTAACACCAAAATCTCTTTTTAGAATTCAAATCTGTGTAATGCTCAATTAGAATGGATATTGTTCTAGTCCTACGAGTATCTATCATAAAAGTACAAAACGATAAAGATACCATTTTGTTGCCATATCATACGGTATTTCCTACGTGAAATTACAATTTATATTTAAAGCATTATAAAACAACCATCCATATTTATTATATAATATTTTAAATCAATAATTTTATATTGTATTGAGATAAAATAAATATGGAGATGATACAAACCAATCCTCTTTCTCACGATCCGTGCGAGCAAATAAATACAGACAGGTTTCTTCCAGTGCAGATTTGTCTATGTGGCAAAATGTATCTTCATCACTGATGTCTCCAGGAATACTCATTTCTTCTTCATCAAATGATTTATTTTCTCCAGATTTTGAATCAAAAAGTGAATTCTCATCAAAATCAGAGCGTGAATCTGAATCAAGTAATATTGTATTACCACCTATTTTAATGTTATTTTATCCATGAGCGTCAGAGAAAAAATAATTTATCCATTATCACTGCATACATACATATGCAAATACACACAATCAAGATTTTATATGTTCATCTTAATATACAAACAAGAAATTATTCTACAATAGCAAAACCAACTACTGTTATCCTTGTAAGATTTACATGTACACAACAGTACATGTAAACAGCATTTGTCATTTATGAAACTCAATGACTTGCAATTTAAAAAAGTCATACAATACCAATGATACAAAAACTACCTTCAACTACAATTCGTTATCAGACAGATTCAGCCAGAAGGAGAAATTCTATCTAAAATACAGCATACATTATTTCTCAACCTTTTCTCATTACTTAACCTTTACTTCCTTTTATTTCACCAATCAATTCCCATGTCACTGGAGACATATCTACTGTTCTCATCCCATAAATCAAAACATTATATTACACACCATATACTTTAAAAAATAGCAACACACATTTTCTGTAATAATAATAATATAAATTAATTATATGTAGGTAATTATAATAAAGTATAAATATCACACACACATTTGGTGAGTTTTACCTAAGATCATCAGTATTCAGTATAACCAAAGAACACAAACACACCACAATCCCTCTCGCAAGTTCTGAACTTCATGGCAAGATAAGTTTTCCTGCAGCCAAGCGATTGAACTGTTATGCAGAGAGAGACCTCAAAAGAGAAAACTTAATGTGAAAAGAAATCTGCCAAAACTGGTCCAAGTACAGGAAAATCCCAAGATAAAACAAAAAAGGAAATACTTCAAGAATTAGACAAAGGAAATTTCAACAATCTAGTCCTGCAGAATGTTTTCTTATTGAAGTGTAAATTTAGAGTGTACAAGTAGCATGGTGACTTGAGTTCTTGAGGTTGGTGGAAAATAAGAAAATAATGAGCTGAGGGCCAGTGGCGTAGCATAGCGAGGGTGGCAAAATTTCACAATAAATAATATCTTGTAAAAATGTAAACAATTTCATATTTTTGTCGCATCTATGATTCAGACCAAGTGAAATGAACACATTATCTTTCATTACTTATTTTGTAATACCTTTAAATGAATGTATAATAATGACATCTTACTCATTGTAGTGACTGGCAACACCATTTCTACTCATGACCATCATAATAATGACATCAATGACTAAAATTCATTGATGGATTGTCCAATTCATATTAACTTAATCATATATGTTGGCGCTTTCCAAAGTGTGATTTTTGTGCTCATAAGAATGTGTAGTGATTGTTAAATTATTGAACTTAGACGAAAAATTGTATTTTATGGGTGCCTACACATTCAACTATGCGAGCATGAAATATTTTCTTTACATTTTTACTTTCTCATATATGCACATTTCCAGCAATTTGTAAACACTACTGCATTTGCAAGTTAAAGTACTATGAGTACATAAAGTTTTTCTAAAACAAAAAATTCCTGTGAAAAAGAGCTTCAAACTTTGCACATACAGTAATGCTTAAACACCATTTTCTTAAAAACAGCTCCTAATTTTTCCATGAAAATGGTAATTTAGGTCAAGGTTTTACTCTTCTTTAATATTTTGAAGTACGTTCTACTCACAGGAAACCAAAATATCAAAAATAATTTTAAAAAAATGTATTTTGAGTGGTGATAGATGGCAGCTGGAAAAAATATGTGGTAAGTGTGAAACCAAAGAAAATGGAAAATGAATTTGAGAAAGTCTGTGCCATTCTGTAGCACCACTAGTATATTTATAACTGAATGTTTGACTATCTGTTACATTGTTCAAGGTTTAATTTATTTAAAAAAACAAACAGAAAAAGTAAATTTTAATGCAGTAGGATGTTATATTTAAATTCATAAGTAATTATTTTCAAATAATTATACAATACTTTCATTTACGAATCTAACTCGAACTTCCTTTATTATTTAGAATTACTGTGTAAAATTTCTTTAGAATTAACATATATTTTTGTCTCTAAAATTGAAATACCTAAAAAAGGGTGCAGCGTAATTTTTCTCCACCCCAGCCAGCTGACACCCATGCTATGCCATTGCTGGGAATCCTATCTCTGGCTTGTCATTTTATTTTCCACCAACAGCCTGAAAGGAATGATGAAGAGGGACAGGAGAAAGAAGGAAACAGGAAGAGGACAAAAAGGAAGAAGAATAGAAGTAGAAGTAGAAGTACAACAAGCAGAAGTAGAAGAAGCAGAAGCAGATGAAGAATAGGCAGAACAGAAAGAAGCAAATGAAGACGCAGAAGAAATAGCAGAATTAAAAGAACCAGCAGCAGAAAAAAAAGAAAAGGAAGAAGAAGAAGATGAATAAAGGAAAAAGAAGAAGAAAGGAAAAAGAAAGGGAAAAAAAGAAGAAAAAAAAAAAGAAGATGAAGAAAAGCAAACCCTATTCTTTAAAACTGAAAGAAATGTCACACTTTTAAAGTGAAAAATGACTATTAAAAAGATAATACTTGGATACTGTCTGTTTTATGTTCATTAGAATTTACAATTCATAACATACCTAGAAGTTGCAGAATTATAATTTAAAATTCTCATATTGACAGTCATTCAAATCAATAATGTCAGTATTAGAAGTGATCATAGGTGTACATGGACTCGAAACTTCACATAAATATGGTAATTTCGGTACAAGAGTTAAAACTGTGTTAAAAATCATTGACCAATACAATGAATATTATAATTTTATTTATAGCACACACCCATGCACCCCCCCACACACACACACACACAGATATATACATACATACATGCATAAATGAGAGCTATGAGCTATCAAAAGGCAATACATTAAAAATAAAATAAATAGATATAATTGTAAAAATAACGATGATGTACAGGAAAGAAAATACATTTATTTCCATGAACCAATATGTTGCCTACCATAGTGTGTCTTACTTATATATGGTTTAAAACTTAAGTTTACTATGTTGTTACACACAATATCTACAATTCCTATAATTAAAAAGACACCAGAGCATTCTTAATGGAAATTTCAACAGACCTAGACCTGGGATAATATTTCAGAAGACAGATACAGAAAAGATTAATTTTAGAACTGTGGACTAATTTTAGGTCAAATAAATACAAACAGTGGTTATATATTTATCGAGAACTAGTGGACTATACATTATATAAACGTTTTCTAAAACAAAAGTTTTAACTTACCCGGGATTGTGTCACTGCCTTGTGAGAGTAAATCTAAGCCCTCACTATCAAGAGCAACTCCAGTTCTCTGACTTGTTTCATCTAAAGAGCTTGCTTCCTTTACTATATTCATAAGGCAAGATTTTAATGCAGAAGACTTCAACAGCACTATACAAATAGGATACTTTTTACTCCAAAGCCTGGAAACAGTAAAATTTACCTAATGTAAGGAAAATTATTTTTTCCCTTAGGAGGTTCAGAAGTCTAATTTAAATACAGCCAACCTCCTACGAGTAAGTCCTTCAGGTAGTAGTTTTATAGCACAATTTGCAATGTTGTATATTCTTTGATGTGTAAATCTTAATTTATGTCTTCGTTCATTCCACATTGCTCTTTTTGGAATCTTCAAACGCGTGTTTGACACACGCAAAGTTGATCCTTCCAGACGAACATATACAGTTTGTGTTGCTGTGATAGAATACGTGTCTGGATTGTAAGAATCTGGGTACTCATTCATCCAACCCTAGACAAAATACATTTAATGAATAGTACATTTATCATTTAAAAATGAGCTACAATTGCATAAGTAATTAGGATTAGCATCTTTTAAAAAAATATACCTCATATTTAGTTAAAGGTTGGTATTCCTTTGCAGCAGGAACTTCTAGAATAGGTAGGTCAGAAGAAGACACATCACGTGTCATGGATGTCAAATGGAAGTCTGACTGTGATTCAGTTCTTGGCATTACTAAAGCCCTCACCATGTCACGCACTGCATAATATATGTAAACAACTAATGCTCCCCAAAAGAAACCGATGAAGGAAGCTGGAACTTCATAGAAAACTGAATACAAACATAGAGATAAACCCAAGACAACAAATTTTGACGACCAGAGTCTAGAAACCAATCCGAAATAATTTTTAAATCGCTTTTTAGGCTTTTCTAAGGGAGGATGAGAAGTTGGTACAGTAGTACGGTAATCAGTAGTAGTAATTTGAGCATCCTCTTCAATCTGATGTGTCTTCTGAAAAACATTAAATTTTATGTCTTCTGAAGCTTCAACAGCAGGTTCTATGTCACTGTCAGTTTGTAGCTCCACATCATCCTCTGCAGATGCAGACAGAGAAGACATTGTTATTCTGCCAGTAATAGGAGCACTAGCAGCCCTATGTCTGCTACGTAAACCAGTTAAGTTATGTTTCATCCTGTTTCGGAAACCTGACTTCTTAATCAGACCCTTTGATGAAATATCTGTCAAATCTGAAACATCAACAGCAGAAGATGTGCTAGGAGGATCAGTCAAAGAATCACTCAAAACATCATCTTTCTCTTCCAAAGATAATGACTTCTTTTCCTCAACAGATCGTTTTGGAGAAGATTCACTCTTTAAAGAGGGTTGTTTGTCATCTACAGCTATTTTAGTTTCCTCTGAGATTTTGGTATCGCTCTGTTGATTTAAGGATTCAGAACCTTCATCATCACTAACACTAGAATTTTCTTTACTTTTACTCCCTGATCCTGACCCAGAACCCAATCGACCCCTTCTAACAGGTTCTGAACTACTAGCTGATGCAGGTTTCTTATCACTAAATTTTTCACTAAATCTTTCTTCAACAGTTTTTGTAATTTTCCCTTTCCATTCATGAAATATTCTCCAGCCAGCGTCACTACCAGAAGCCCCGTCAATAATGCCTGCATCCATACTTGTTGATCTCTTTCCAATCCCTTTAAAGTATTCTTTCATTGGTGATGGATCTCTCGAAGGAGCACTGGCAACAGAAATTGATGGCGTTCCTGCTGCCAAAGAGGAGGAAGAAGAGGATGGCATTGCTGATGAAACATTTCCAGAGGCAGATGGAGGGTTGCCACTGTTTTGCTCCACAATAATTTCATTTTTTGTATTTGTGTCCTCTTCTGGAAAATCAAAAATTATTAAATAAGTTAAATTACATGATATGACTGTCTACATTATTTCATAAAGTTACTACAACTCATAACATGAAATCAGATACCAATGAAATATTTAAATATTAATAATTGTTCTTTGGCCAAAATAACATGAAATTCATCATGAAGATTCCTCCTCTCCAAATTCAATGTTAGAATACTCTCATGAACACAATTAAGCATGCAGGAAGTATTATCAAGCCACATTAAACATTCATTGTAAGGAACAAAATCTAGAACATTTCATTCAAGTTTGAATAAGAATAGATATGAACCACATTGAAGTTTACTGAAAATGCAGTTTTACATAAAAAACACAATTATATAACCATGTCTACATAACACAGGGCCACACAATTAATACACCAATTAGGAAATAAAATGCATTTCATATGTTTCCATGAAATTATTCAAACTAAAGGTACCCAATATAATACAAAGGAAACAAAGTTATTGATTTGAAGATATACTGTAACTATTAATTTTTTTCAACATTGTATTATTTACAATTATTCCTATTAAATATTTTAAATTATGATTAACAATTTTTAACCTTTAATAAGTACAAAATTAACTGAAAGTAGCAGCTAGAACCTGTCTAGTACCTACCAAAGAAATTTATTTATGTAAGGGTTCAATACAGTTTGAAAGTCATATTATTTTGGAAATGATAAATGTGTAAATCTTTAGCTGTAAATCTCCCCAAGAAAAATTTACAAAAACACATTACAAAAATATTTAAAATACATAGAAAAAAATATTTAGCATCATACTTTGGAGGAATCCAATGTTAATTGTTGGCTTTTCAGCATCATCATCTGTATCCTCAGCACTTGGGTATATCTCATCCAATTCTTCACCTCCAGTATGAAAACGGATCGCAAATGAAGGTACAGATGTTGTAATAGATTTTCCTGGCAAACATGTTTTCATTTAACCATATTATTCTCTACTTTCAAATCCAATTGAATATTAGTGGTGCTTCTTACAGAATTTTAGGAGTTATAAAAATATACATACCCTTAAGCATGCCTAAAGTAATTTTACCGGAGCTGCGTTTCTTGCCACTCATTGTTAATATCACAAGCTCAGTGAAGAGAAAAGATTATAGAGAAGTATTGGGGAATAAGAGCTTAATGAAAGCTGCATAGAAATAGCATTACAAAATGAGTTTTAAAAGGAAGCTTATAAAAAACCCTGGAAATAAAGAAATGCTTAAACCATACCACCACCATTCATACAATGCTCAAAATTAGTCATTAGTAACAAGCTCTAAGATGCACAAACTCATGCTAAACAATATTGATATCATGCACCTTGTTGAAGCACTTTTACATTCATTGTACATCTCATTTTTACAAACACATTTACTGACATCGGGCACAAGAAAAGAAACTGTACATCAACTACACAGCATCTAACTTACCGGTCTTTGGAGAGATCATGATTTAGCAGCCAATAATACTGTGCAAACACACTGCAGTCTGCTATATAAAAAAGAGGTACATTAGAAAATCATAGAATGGGAAGTGGAATATTGAAGTATTTTTAACACTACAAGAAACATAAAAAACAAAATATAAATAGAAATAATGGAACATTATCAGAGAGATATAAGAAATACGTTTTTATTCTTGTTTTTTGTGTCAAGGAAAATACCAAATAATTTTAAATATTTCTTTCATATTTAATGCAGCTATTTCAATATTACTTTTCCTTTCACTGGAATTATGTTACCTGAGTATACAACCTGTCATGCCCAGCAATGTATCGAAGTATGTTTTATTATTGCATATTACCGAGCTTTCAAGGTGTTCACTTGAGACAAAACATGAAAATTCTATATTTTCTTTCATGACTTTACTAGATGACACGGGACAAACTACATTGGAGAAAAAACATATAACCACGTATAACAATACATAATGATAGAGTACTGACAACTACTGACTTTACCTATGCAAAATCCCCCATGACAAGAACACCGAAAGACCTTCACAGAGATCCTGTCAAATTGCACAAAATTGTATGCACGTATAGTTTCCGGCTACAGGTCGCAGGACTGTACCAAATGACGTTTGGTTCCACCGACGTCACGACACTAGACATTCTTTTGTTACTGTAGTTGTCATCATGTTGTGGATTTCTTTATCGTCTACTTTACAACGTGTTGTCGGCGTGAATTAAGAATAATTTATAAATGTAGTGTTGCCATTTTTTCCGTATAATAGGTCTCTGTAAAATAAATTATGATCTGGTGCGTGTTAGTGCGTTGTGTTTTCTTGACTTGTCTGCAAAGTGAGGTTATATTATTTGTTTCATCATAAAATGTACATTTTAAAAAATCGTTAAACATGTCCATAAAATATGTGTTGATCCCAGTTATCTTATGTACTGTCATTGTACCATTTTCTTCTGCAGTCCCGCCCGACAATTTATCAGAGGTATTTTTAAATGTATTTAAATTTGCATGCCATTTTTTTAATACCATATGGACACACACAAAAATAAACATTTTTTATGTTTCAGAGTACAGTTACAGAACTGTCAAAAGAATGGGATAATCCCCTTCTCCTCTTGTCAACATTAGATGGTTCATTTTTTGGAGTGGAACAAGCGACAGGTTTTGTGAGATGGAAATTGAAGGATGGTGAGTTCAATGAAGATGTGAATACAGATAAAAAGACAACTGATATAAATAGTGCACAACCTCTATCCCATGATTTAACCATTACAACTTTATTATTTGCAGAACCTGTAGTGAAAGTGCCTGTTGATACTTCAAAAACACTGGTGTATGTAATCCTTTTTTCTAAACATTGTATTGGGCATATATTTTGAAAGATAGGTGTTCAAAAATGTAATCTAAACTTCTTTATTGAGGAGAGGTCTTTAGCAACTATTATGAAGCCACTTTTATTTCTATTTTATAATAGACTTTACAATGTTCCTTGAGAGTGCATTTTTCTTTAATATATCTTGATATATCAAAACATTGAGTCATCATAACTTGAGTTTAACATTTTTGAAAATGATTGACAAGTGAAGTGATATGGCTGTGGTTTAGAAACTCCTCTGAGCTATAATCATGAGTATTTTTTTAAAATATAGACAAAATGTTTACTTTCAGACCGATATTTTTACCTGATCCCAAAGATGGTTCTCTTTATGTCCTCGGAAATAATGACAATGATGCTCTAAAAAAATTACCGTTCACAATACCACAGTTGGTTGCTTCTTCACCTTGTCGAAGCAGTGATGGTATTTTGTACACAGGTAAATATATTTTCTTAAAGATGCTTTTACTTCCTTGAAAGTTAAGTGCCCATATGAAAGAAATATTTAATGTTTTTTCAGGGAAAAAAATAGATACATGGTTTTCTGTTGATCCCAAGACTGGAACAAAACAACAAATAGTTAGTTTTGACAAAGAAGATAAGACCTGCCCTGTAACAGGTGCTCATGGAATTTTTATAGGAAGGACAGGTAATTGCAAAACCCCACATCATGTATATTCTGTTGTTTGTATTTACATATGTGATCCTATACAATTTTCTATTACTGAGAGACTTGTGTATACACACATTTTTGGATGAGGATACAGCCTACATGACTCTATAGCCATGGCCCCCTCCTCTTCACATCTGGCAAGCGTCCCTGCACATGGGTTCCCAGGACAGCAGCCATCCTCTTCCTTGTACATTATCCATTCTTCTCTCTGACAGTTTATTACTTTACACCTCGTTGTCTTTCAAAAGTAGTTCACAGACTTCTCCATGTCTTCATATTTGAGTGTACCTGTCAAGGTAATCAATGGGTCTTGCTAAGCGAAACAATGCAGGTAGCAGAAATGAGGTAGTGGGTATTTGTCCAGAGGGAAGGATCTGGACTTACAGGCTATGTTGGATTTGTCCCACTATTCCACAACACGATAATCGGGAATGGCTCCAAGTGGAATGATACACAGGGGTGGATGCAGCCCATCATTTTGGGAGGGGCAATTGTAGATTTTTGTTAAATAATAAACATTTGTTATTACATTGTATATTACACCGCTAGTGTATGTATGATGCTAAAAACAATACTATTTTTTTAATAATTACATAATTCTAACCCAAATAAATCAATTTTGCCAAATAAAAGAATAAAAACCAACAAAATTTCCAGGCTTGGGGGAGGGGGGGGGGTATAGCACTCCTCTGGATCCGCCACTAACCTTACATATCTGTATTGTAGCTGGGAAAGCTAACCATTTAGGCCAGCGTACCTACACAGTGTCACTAATGCCTAAGCAGGTCTTCTGCTTGTGACCCCAAAGTAACACGCTACTGCACCATTCCTTAGCAATCCTAGCTGTTTGAGTTGGTCTATGTAGAAACGTATTTATAAAATATTCACATTTAACTAGGGTTGGAGGTGTAATAATTCATTTGTAAGTTGACCGTTTTATACGAGTAAAACTGAAAATTCACAGTTTATGAAAATATTATCTCTTAGGAGAATGTTGCATCATAATATTACTTAGGATGGATACTGTGCACTACTTTGCCTTTAAATTCAAAGAATAATTTTGATCTTTGAACTGACTTTTGTTTTTTCTTTGTAGAATACAATATTATGATGCTTGACAGCAAACATAAAGAAAGGAAATGGAATGTTACATTTTTTGATTATTCTGCATCAGCAATGGACAGCGAGAGATTTAAAGATTATGGTAAGATATTAGAGATGCCACGATTATTCTTAATGTTAATTTCATTATTAAGACACCATAAACTTTTTTTAAAATTCTTTACTGTTTAAATTGATTTCAGGCAATACCCTTTGAGCCTGCCTATATACTGAAGTCTGTTCTCTTCATTAAAAAAATATATATTGTGTTTAATGCCACTAATATTAGAAAACAAATAAAAACGTGATTTAAAATACAATTAGACAATGAAAATGCTACTATGAATGCCTTATTACAAAACCTGCATATTTATGCCTGAATATTTCTGTTTTCATTAGGGGGCGAATTTTAATGAAGTGTTGTTTTTTCTTTTCACTTCAGAACAGTGCCTTTTAGTATAGAAATTCATTTGCTGTTATGACAAAACAAAATGACCCATTTTTATATGTATTTTTTTTTTTTTTTTCGATATTGACTAATATGTCATTTTGTACCTTTTTTTATGTAATTTTTATGCATTTTTTGCCGATTTTAATATAATTTTAATGGTACTATGTAATTTAAGGTACCTGTGATGTCTATTGGTGCCATTGTCAGTTCGGCTGATTTCACAATAAATAAAGGTAGAGATTTTCTTTTAAAGAACAGTCCAAAACAAACATTTTCAAGCTGAGTTCACTGGAACAAAAGGAAGATTGTATCAGTAACATATCCAACAGCTTGAGTTGTTAATTTGAAGTGGTGTTGATCACATTTTTACGACCATTTTATTGATCATTTTTGGCAATGTTTTAGGTCATCAAAATCCGCCCCCTAGTTATCATCATTTTATTTTGGCTGGGTTTCGCTGAAAATGAATTATTTCCTTTTAGAATTAGTCCATTTCACAGCAAGTGCTTCTGGAAGAACAGTGAGTCTGAATAGACGTCAAGGAACTTTACTCTGGGATCAAGATTATGGCTCACCTGTTATTGCTATTTATATGGTGGAGAGTGATAGTTTGGTGTCTGTTCCATTTACAAGTGTAGCAGAAGAAACTATGAACAATTTGGTAGCTCACTTCAGTTCTTCACCAAATCCCATTATTGAAACAGATGACATGAAACTTTAGTAAGTAATATTTAATAAAGAAATATATGTCTGTATTAGTGGTATTTAGTTACATTTCTCATCAGTTTGTTAAAAAGGTACTTTATTTCTCTTCAAATTATTTCATTTTAACGTAGGAAAATTTTCTTCTAGTCCAACTTTGTATGTAGGAGAACATCATCATGGGCTCTATGCTTTACCATCGTTAGTAGATGAAAATACTATAACAATAAGGTCAGTTCCTGCTGGGCCATTGCTTTTGGATGGGCCTCGTCCAAATTTACAATATGCTATTAATCAAGGAAACATACCAGTGCCGCATCTGGAATGGACAGCAAAAGGAAAAGTGAGATACATGGATTTATCAGTTGCTTTCCGAAATCTTCCCAAGGATGGATCTCAACCTATAGTTATCTTTGGTAACTATTATTGTTTGTATTACTTAAATAACGAACATTAAGTACAAGTATTTATATTACAATAATTATTTAAATTAATTTTTTTAAATTTATTTAAAAGTGACAGGAATATTAATTTCTGCATTGTTTTCATCACTTTGATTACTCTTTAGCTTGTCAACATTGGTTAGAAATGCCAAATTTCATATCTAAATTTGTTTTGTAAAGAACACTTGATGTACATTATTTATTATTATTTTTATTATTATTATTATTATTATTTTTATTATTATTATTATTATTATTATTATTATTATTATTATTATATGATACCATGCCAATCTGGTGGCCAAGATCGCTAAGGCAGTAGTGCCGTAGCGATCTCATACCGAAAGATCGCGGGTTCAAGTCCCGCCTCGGGCATGGTTGTATTGTGTTCGTCCTTTCACCCCCTATCATTCATCATCTCCATCTCTCATTATCACCTTTCTGAATAACATTCAGAATTGTAACTCGAGGATTTATCCTCACCTCAAGGTGACAAACCTTCGACAGTCGACCATGAACAGTAATAAGTGAAGTGGAACGACTCAAGTGGTCCAATGTGGCCAATCAAGTTAAAATAAATAAAAAAAATATTATACCATAGAATTGGTGAGATGAAAAATGTCCTCTTTTGAATTATATAATATATACAGTTCTTACTGGATATCTTCATTTATAAACAGCTTGTTATACTTTCTTGAATTCAGAGTAAATGCATAATACAGGGAAAATTATGTAGTGGTGCAAAAAATCAATTTAGAGATTTTAACAGAAACAAGTTTTGGGGGTCTCAGAATCAGTGTTTTTGTTTGTTTTTTCTCCCTCCTACCCTAAAAACAACTAAATCATTGTTAATTAAAATATGTAATTAATATATGTAACATTTTCTGTAAAGTTATTGAATTTTGAAAGGGGAAAAAAAAGTTTACTAATGAATGCCAGGTTGGAAGATTTGAAAGCTTAAGAAACTTAATTGACATTATTTCTAAGGAAACGAATTGTGTTGAATGCCAGGATAGATTCGGTATTGTAATGCTCATGATTGAGCAGGCTATTGGCCACAAAATCATAAAAAAGATTAATTTTATATTAACATGTATTATTATTAATTTTATTAAATTACTATTTTCATAAGCATTACAAATAGTACAGTACAGCTGGCCTTATGTCACAGACTTGGGTGTGGATTAGCTGGGGTATGCTGGGAATCATCCCCTCCTGTGGTTTGATAACCTTGCTGAAAAAGTATCAATTTCTGCTTGCCAGGGGTACACTGAATCTTATAAGAATGTACATTAAGAATATTATTATGAATGTATATTAAGAATGTACATTATTAATTTTGGAAAAAAATGTTATACTAATTAGTTCCTTTGTGTTGTTCACAGATAAAAAGTAGATTTCAAACCCTTTTCAGTATTAGGGGCCTCCAAAATGTTTATTTCTGTTAAAAATTTAAAAAAAAAGTGCATAATGTGAAGCTAAATTTATGTCCATATGCAAAATAAGGGGGCCATCATAGTATTTCCTCTATTGATGAAGGGAAACTGGACCAAACACCTGATCGAGATTTACATTTTAAAAGTAAAGAAAATGAATTTAAAGGCAGAGGCTAAAAGAAAACTGCAAACTTGTTTTATCTTTTCAACCAATTGTAATAAAAAAAAAAAGAAAGAGATAGAAAGAGGTAGAATTTTTTGACAAGTAGATATAAATTCAAGAACCGTATTTCCTTTCAATGTATTAAATGTAAGTGCCATAAGTCGAAGAATTAAAAATACACAACTTTATTTTAAAATATTTTAGTAAGGAAATTTAAGTTCCATAATTGTAAACTTGAAGCATGATATAATTGTGCAGTTGCAAAATTGCAATTCATTAAAAAAATTGATTGAAATTCAGACAATTATTTTGAAAATTGGAGCTATTGAGCTACTTTGTTGAAAATTCAGTTATTACTAGTGCACTAATGTGTTGCAAAATTATGAATTAATTAATTATTACTTTTATTATAAATTATTAAAATTTTTGTGCAAGAACATTAGCAATGATTTTGTGATGTATTACAAACAGATTTCTTAATTCAGATGAATTAAAATTGATAGAAGGTGGCATTGGCTCCTGCTGAGACAACAGTCATTGTGTTGTATAGCTGATTGCCTGTACCATTGGGCAGATCACTAACCTTCTCACCAGACTGTTCTTTAAAATTTTTTGAGGGTGTGTGAAAAATCTGATGTGATGAAGTTAAGTAGGGGTTAGTAGAGGTTATGTCAAAAACCTGGCCTTAATCCCAGACACAAATACTTTTTGTTCTTTGTTATCAATTCATAGTTTTATGAGGTAATCAGGTTACCTTTACGTATTTTTATGTTCCATCTACTATGGTGTTGAATGACAGGGTAAATGCAGTATTATATGCTCACTATTGGCCACAAAAGCATCAATATCAATTTTATTTTAAAATATATTATTAATTTTATTGAGTTTCATGAAATTATTATTTTACATAACCAACAAAAACAATATGGTAGACAGACAGTAGTTCCAAAGTCTGTTACGTAATAGAAAGTGTCTTCATTCCAGGTCATTACAAAGTACCAGAGTACAGCAAAACTGTCCTTCAAATAGGAGGCAAATCACACCCTCCTCTGACATCTATGACAAAAAGTGTAACCATTCTAGGAGATGGCACAACAGATAGAAAGATAACTTCTTCATTTAAATTTGAAAATCTTGAAAAGCATTCAATAGGAACACAAACTGAGGAGAAATTTTTGGGGTTTTGGGATAGAGTTGTGGAGGGCAACTATACATTCATCATGTCCAAAGACTTTGTTGCTCTCTCGTTCAGTACTGCGAAACTATGGTTTCATCAGCAAGAGAACAAAGCTCTGAAACTGACCTTCATTGTATGCATGGGCTGCATATTTTCATTCTTGTATTATTTACATACTCAGGTAATAGAAAAATTTTGCAATTTTTTACTTTATCCTCTCTCGAAGAAGATAAGGCACGTTGTATTGTTTAATTTATAATGTAAAATATTGTTTTCCAATAGGTTCGTGAATTTCAACAAATGTCTCAAGGTTCACGAGGTAGTGGCAAGTCAAGTTCCACTGGAAATAGAGTAATAACTGCCTTACCTGAAGACGTAGGTGAAGGTATAATAAGAATTGGCAAGATTACATTCAATACCCAGGAAGTATTGGGAAAAGGATGTGAAGGCACATTTGTTTTCAAGTAAGTAAAGCATATGTTTATAGATTGCATATTATTGAAAAATAAAAAAAATTAAAGTTAGATTTGCCAAGAAAAAATATTGGTTTAAGAGGAAATCTTAATTTTTTGAAATGATGCAATATTGACATTCATTCTTTGAGGATAAGTTAATATCCAAGTCTCATCAGAAATGCAATTCTTTAGGTGAATATTACTAAAATCCAACAATTTTGAGTGTCTTTTAAGAAAAATCTTGTTTTTAAAACTGCCTTTATTGCTTGCTAACTTACGAGTAAACTACTCACATTTTCAGAATAATGTGCATGACTTTATTTAAAGATCAAATTTTGTCAGATTTAATTAAGAAAAAGAAGTAAAAAGCTTATGTAAAAAAATTAAATAAATGTTCCAACTTCAAGTGGAAGCGACATCAACCAGATTATTCAGGGAATATCAAGTTTGGTGGAAATCCTGTTTACTTTTTAAGTCATTATGTTGTTCACAGACCGACAGATAGATATCCCAAGTCCAATTTTTATATATTGTAGACTATGCTCATGAAAAACAATAACTATCATCTTATTCAAAACAAATATACATATCAATACAATACAATACAAGAGGAAAGGAAAACGATCGCAGGATGTACTCTGCAAAATCCTCCTCAAAGAAGGATCCTTATCAGATTCTGCAATACTCTACAATAAACTACTTAACCATATTAAGAATTTAAGCAAAAATAATTTCAAAAACCTCTAAAATATTACGTAATTGAAACTTGCTCATATAAATTAACTCCTTTAACTTAGTTAGAGAGAGCGATGTTTCAATATTTATATATTCTTTACTTTGGGATAAGATATTTTATATACTTAGGATAAGCAATTTAGGTTTAGATTGTGATTTCTATTAACTATAAAAAATATAAATAATTGTAAATACTACAATAATAGTACTTAAAAAAAAAAAAAATGAAAACAGTTAGAGAAAAAATATTGAATGTTTATTTATGAATGATAATGCTTAAAGACTTGTAATATCGAGTTAATATGATATATATACAGATTCATAGTACTATAGCAACTCTACGCAAAATACTAAATGAGAACTGATACCACATGCCACTTGTGTAGAGGTGGTTACTGAGCCTCTCAAAAGTCCGGTTGCAAATTTCATGATTCTCAAATGAGACAGTAACCACCTCTACACAAGTGGCATGTGGTATCAGTTCTCATTTAGTATTTTGCGTAGAGTTGCTATAGTACTACGAAATTTACTATCTCACTTTGTTAACTTTTAATTTTCATGAAATAATTGCTCTTGATGTTTTATGGAATACTTATTTGGTTTTTTACATTTTCTTCCTTTACATTGAATAATGCAATTTATATGAAGGTAATATTTCTTTTGCAGAGGCACTTTTGACAACAGATCTGTTGCAGTTAAACGGATTCTTCCAGAATGTTTTACTTTTGCTGATAGAGAAGTTGATCTTTTACGAGAATCAGATGAACATCCAAATGTAGTACGGTATTTTTGTACAGAAGAAGACAAACAATTCCGATATATAGCTCTTGAACTTTGTGCTGCTACATTGCAAGACTGGGTGGAAGAACGATTCATTATGAACAAAAACATAACTGTTTATGATGTACTATATCAGGCAACTCTAGGTCTGGAGCACCTTCATTCCTTGGATATTGGTAAGATTTATTGATAATTTATTACAATTATTATTATTACATTTTTTTAAATAAAAAAGTATAGGAAAATAAAAGAGATGTAAAATAATCATGCCACATTTACATATTTAAACCAATATTTTTTACTAATACATATTTACTTAAAGTAAAAAACATTCCAACTTTAAAAATTTTTCTTTTTAAAATAAATTTGCTGATGTTTATTGCGAACAGATATTTAATTACAAAAATTAAAAATTAATATTTTATTAATTTTAGTTCACAGAGACATAAAACCGCATAACGTTCTCTTATCCATGCCAAATAATAGAGGAGAAGTTCGAGTAATGATATCAGATTTTGGTTTGTGCAAAAAATTGAAAGTTGGTCGAATGTCATTTTCAAGACGTTCTGGTATAACAGGAACAGATGGATGGATTGCACCGGAAATGCTCAATGGAGAGAATAGAACGGTAATTCAGGATTTTCCTTTAGTCTTGAGATTGTAATATATTGTGATGCTCATTAATATTTTGTTTTGTAGACCTGTTCTGTAGACATTTTTTCCCTGGGCTGTGTTTTTTATTATGTATTATCTTCTGGGAAGCACCCATTTGGTGATACTCTGAGGAGACAAGCCAATATACTAAGTGGAGAAAGCCAGTAAGTATTTAGTATATCAAAATGCTATGCTATTGTTTTAATCTTAATAAAACCTTTTTTTTAATTGATCTGTTTAATACTTGTACATCTTTAAAAAAGTTTAAAGATTGTTAAAAAAATTTCAAAAAAAGTAGGTTATATTCATCAAATATACTTTTTAAATTTTTATTCAGCCATAACTTCCACAAGTGTCAAAGATTTTCCTTAATCTCGAATGGTCTAAATTTTCCAGTGGTACCAAGGCAAGTTAATAAAATTTTAAAAAATCCTTCAATATGATTGAATTATATTTTTCCAGTGAGGTTTTCAGTTGGAATTATAGACATCAGTATAATCCTTTTTAATTTCTTATTGAAGAGATATGCCCTGTAATTTTCATGAGTAGCTTTATTGAATGAAGACTTATAACTTATAAGGAAAATAAACAACAGAAAAAGAATACAACATTAAGTTTGGAAAAAGAGAAGTTTAAGTGTAATATGGTGTTCCAACACTAGTGACCTGCAAAGGCATTGGTATTTAGAAAACAATCATAAAAAAAGCTTTTAAACAACCAAGATTATAAGCATGATGGACTTATGGCTGAGTGAATTTCAGTAAAATGGACTTAAGTTACATACATATTTGAATTTTTCATTTCCACATTTCTCTTCTTCTTCTTTTCTCCATTTTTATTGAATCTGCTGTTATCCCCAAATTTTCTGGAATATGTATTTTGTAACATTTCCTTTAAGGTTAGAAGTTATGACAAATTCGCATTTAGTTCCTTTAGAAGATTGTAGAAATTAACGGCAGGTTATTACGAATCATGGAAAAATAGATCTAAAAATATCTACTAATGCCTTCTTTAATATTTCCCCCCCCTAAAACAAGTAATTTTGAATTAACATATTTTAATTGCTCATTTTTACTTTGGTGTATACATACATACATATATATATATAT